>JANHFP010004260.1:9948-20634 GCA_032468135.1 Calamaria suluensis | reverse complement strand
CGAGTGAGTTGAATTGTCTTTGAATAAACCTGTGTTGCATACACCTTGCCTGAATTACTTGTGTCCGAACTTATCAGTACTTTTGGAACAAAAATCAAGAGCAATAGTATTTCTTATTATACAACTGGAATCCCAGTGGATGGGTATCTTAAGAGCCCTGGTTAGAATGCAGTACTGCAGGCTATTTCTGCTGACTGCAATTTGGCAGTTCAAATCTCACAAGGCTCAAGGTTGACTCAGCCTTCCATCCTTCTGAGGAGGGTAAAATGAGGACCCAGATTGTTGGGGACAATATGCTGACTCTGTAAACTCCTTAGAGAGGGCTGTAAAGCACTGTGAAGTGGTATATAAATGTAAGTGCTATTGCCATTATGCAGGAGAAGTTTCTATTTTCTAGCATCTGATTATTTATTTTGTTTATTTATATAGAAAATTTATATGGCCACCCATCTTACATAAGAACAACAACCAATACAAAACAATATAATAAAACCTCTACAAACTGAAGTAGAATAATAATACAATAACTGAGGCATCACACAACAGGCTCGCAACACAACACAAACTACAGTACATTTATAGTGGATTTATCCAACATCCCAGCTTAGCATCTGGAAGATAACTTGTCAAAGTCAATGGGGAAGCCTGATTCACTTAACAACTGCATTGCTAACTTAACAACTGTAGTGATTCACTTAACAACTGTGGCAAGAAAGGTTGAAAAATGGGCTAAAATTCACTTAACAACTGTCTTGCTTAGCAATGGACACTTTAGGCTCAATTGTGATCGTAATTTGAGGATTACTTTCATGTAGGCAAAACATGTACAAAAGCTTCAGGGCTTTGTTCATACAGTTGCAGGCGCCATCTGGATTTCTCTGACACCTTCTTCCTCTGCAGATGCTCCTGCTTGTGAATTTATGTTGGGATGTTGTGAATGTGTAGGCCAGGGATCTCCAACCTTGTCACGTTTGAGACTTGTGGACTTCAACTCCTGCAAAGCTGGCTGACGAATTCTGGGAGTTGAAGCAGGGGTGAAATGCTCCGGTTCGGACTGGTTCGGCCAAGCCGGTAGCAATGACGGCGAGTGGTTCGTAGAACTGGTAGTAAAAATCCTTGGCCCCACTCCCTCTGCCCATCTGAGGCTTTCTTTTCATTTTAAAAGCATATGTTTCTATCTAAGGGTTTTCTGAGATCATAAGGAGGGTTTTTTCTCCCCTTCATTTAAACACATGCCTTTAAAATGAAGGGCGAAAAACGGCCTCCCGTGATCACACCGGCTGCTCAGAGGCTCTCTACATTAATTTAAAGGCATGTGTTTCTACCTAATCCAGCAAACAGGTAAAAATGCATGCTTTTAAAATGAAAAAAAAAATAAATTAAATAAAAATAAAAAAATTAGCCACATCCACCCAGTCACAGGACCCGCACACCACCAAGCCACGCCCGCAGAACCGGTAGCAACAAATGTTACATTTCACCCCTGAGTTGAAGTCTTAAAGTTGACAAGGTTGGAGACCTCTGGTTTAGGCCCATGCACTGGTTAAGCAAAAGAACTCTGAAAGGTCTCTCTCACTGACCCATGGAAATGGAGGTCAGCAAAGAGCCACAGCTGCTGGGATCTTGGCTTCATTATGTGGCTTCAACTTCATTATGTGACAAGAATCTGGGATCTGCCTTGTCTTGGCTTACTACCCCATTCATTTTTGTTTTACGGTCATTATTCTGTCTTTGTGGATAAAAATATTTACAACTGGACACTCATCCGTTTTTTATAAATGGTTGGCTTGTCCCTACTGTAAGGAAGAATGCATTTCTTGCCAATCATTGCTAGTTTCATAAGGAGCGAGCTTTGGCCACTGGCATGAAATAGCTTCAAAACAATGGACTTTTAGCAACTTAATACATTCCTTTGTTCACATTGGCAGTGTCCCATTATTCCCAACACGTTGTGTTATTTCTGCCTAGCTACAGGATGCCAGATGTTTATTTCCTAATCACATAGAGAGCTTGTGGTAGTAGTGATAACATTAAGCTTGAAACATGAACTCCTGAGATTTTAACCTTATATTCTTGGTCTAGAAGATAAGGAACATGATTAGGTTTAAAATCATTGTTCCTTGGGCTTCAGCAATAGACTTAATTGAATGTATCAATTTCCTACCATCCTTTCACATATTTCCAGGAGTTAATTAATACCTTTTTTGGCATTTTTTTAGAATTGACGTAAATCCGTTGAATGGAGGTTTGCTTTGTAAGAGCATGTAAATTAATTCTTTTATGCAGCATATATCTTATCGTTCTAGTTAACCATCCAATTGCACAAGCACCAAACTTCAGATTTTTTCCCATTTCTCATATTTGTCCAGGGACATTCAAAGACAGGATGCTTTAAACTGGCTGTTCCTAGATCTAGATTTTAAATATTTTAAATATTTTAATTTTTTGGGAAATTTTAACTGTAAAATCAGCCATTTGATTTGGAATTTTAAATTTTAAATAGTAATATGCTGTATAGTTTTTGCTTTTTAAATTGGCTGTAAACCGCCCCGAGTCCACGGGGAGGGGCGGTATATAAATACAATTAAATAAATAAATAAATAAAATCTGGGGGTGGGGGAGAAAGCTTTTAAAACAGAGCAGCTGAATTGATGCTTTTGGGCACCGAAAACCTGCCAGACTCGTGCAATTTTTATGTCAACAAAATCATATTTCAGAGACTTTATATATATGAGAACTATGCATTTTTGGTGCATACTTGTCCCAAAATATCCTTGTTCAAAGGAACATCTTGTAGCATTCAGTGCCAGAATTAATGTGTACTCTGCCCATGATTATGCACCCCTATGCAAATAACTATTCAAGCATGTTTGTTGATCACTGCTGTCAAAAAGTTTAGATCAAGTTTTAAAATATGCCTGTAAATTATACACATGATAGTCTCATTCAATATGCTCAATAAACACTGTACGTACTGAATAAAGAAGACTTACTGTATTTATTGATGTGTCAACTTACAACCACAATTGACCCAAAATGTATGTTGCTAAGGGAGTGATTTGCTAAGTGACCTTTACCCATTTTATGACTTTTCTTGCCACATCTATTAAGTGGACCACTTCAGTTGTTAAAGTAATAACATGGTTATTAAGTGAATCTAGTTTCCCCGTTGATTTTGCTTGTCAGAAGACCTAAAAAGGTGATCCCAGGACCCCAGCACACTGCAACCATCATAAATGTGAGTCAGTTATTAAGTATCCAAATGTAAATCACCTGACTATGGGGATGCTTACAACAGTTGCATGAAAAATGGTCTTGTCATTTTTTTTCCAGTGATGTTGTCACTTTGAAAGGTCAATAAAATGAACTGTTGTATGTTGAGGACTACCTGTACTTAATTTTTTATTTGGCCTTCTGCTGTGGATTGGGCACTCCACGCACGAACGAAACCAAGAACCAAGACCCAAGGATCAGGAACTAGCACGAATAGTTTATTCTTCAAAGCAGCCACAACAAAGTAAAGTTCGCAAGACCGCTGCTTCGAAACCGGAGGTCTTTTTAAACACAGCGCCTCCGGCTTATCCAATCACCGACGCTGTCTCCCGTGCACACCCTCTCCGACGCACCACCGTCACCACACCCATGTGCTCCGCCCCCACCCTTGGCTCGTTCTCGGCTTGGCTTGTTCTCGGCGTACTCAGCGTTTGCAGGATGTCCTGGCTGATGTTGTGGCAAACGGGCACAACATGCCGCCCCCCTTCACCAGGAGGTATCCTACAAAAAGAGAACAAAATGTACATATTAACAGTGACATTAATGGTCCGGTTTTGCTTCCCCTCCTGGCTGATTAGGATATGATCTATGGAACTTCTTTACTAATCTTGGGGCGTTCATGTCACTTTCATCCACCCAGGATGTATCGTCATCAGGTCCCCCTTTCCAATGTACTAGGTATTGAAGCTTTTTCCTAACCCATCTAGTTTTTAATATTGCGTCTATTTCATACTGACCATCCCCCATTGGGATAGATATGGGCCCAGCAGGTACCCTGGAGGGGGCCTTTTTTAATAAATTTATATGGAAAACAGGGTGTATTCGTTTCCATCTATCAGATAATTGCAAACGCACCACTACCGGGTTTATTATCCCGATGATTTTGAACGGACCAATGTATTTGGGACTTAACTTCTTATTTGGATAATGTAGGTGGAGATATTTGGTCGATAGATATACGTAGTCCCCTACCCGCAATGACGGTCCGGGGATACGGGTTTTGTTCTCATACTCCTGACACTTTGTAAATGCCTGTGACAGGGCGGTCTTTACCTTGTTCCATGAATCTCCCCTACAAGTAAACCATTTACTAGGGTCATTGGTCCGTTGCTCATTTGCTAGGCAGATCAGGAAATACAACTAGCTCCTTCCCATATATTACGTGAAACGGGGATTGCCCAATGCTACGGTGCTCTGTGTTGTTATAGGACAATTCCGCAAATGGTAAAAGCTGAACCCAATCGGTTTGACGATGAGATACATAGGACCTTAGGTATGTCTTTACCATGGCGTTCGCCTTTTCGGCCACCCCGTTTGTGCAAGGGGGTACGCCGTGCTTAAGCCTTGAGACACATTCACCGCCCTAAGGAACGATTTCCAAAATCGAGAGGTGAACTGTACCCCTCTATCGGATATGATTCTCCGGGGTAGTCCATGCAACCGATAGATATGCTTGATAAATAGCGATACTAGTTGTTTGGCTGATGGTAGTCCCTTGCAGGCGATGAAATGAGCCTGTCTTGAAAATAAGTCTATTACAGTCCATATTACTGTATGTCCTTTGCTGGGTGGGAGATCTACAATGAAATCCATCGCGATCTCCTCCCAGGGTGAGGAGGGAGTAGCTACCCTTTGTAATAAACCCCATTTCTTCCCCGTTCTGGGTTTCATTCGATAACAACGATCACAGTTTACTACAAAGTCGTGGATATCTCTCATCATGTGGGGCTACCAAAATTGTCGTTGTACTAACTGCTGCATCTTCTTTACACCAGGATGTCCACTTAACTTACTTTCGTGACACTGTCTCAAAATCGTGGCCCGAAGGGTGGGAGGAATATAAATGCGTTCATGTATCCAAGGGAGCTCTTTGTCCCATGTAGACCAGGTTGTATGAGAGGTGAACCAAGGATCCTTCTTGCATTCTTGTTGGATGCGTAGTTTTAGCGGTAACTCTCGTATGCGTCCGACGCTAGCTGATGTTATTAAAGGTTGTACCATTTCTTCACGGATGCTATTGAACTGGGGTTGTCGAGATAGGGCATCAGCGAGAAAGTTATGACCTCCTGGAACGTATTTAAGAACAAAACGGAAACGACTAAAATAGTGAGCCCACCGAACCTGTTTCGGCGATAATCGGTGCACAGCCTGTAAGGCTAACAAATTGCGGTGGTCTGTCCAAACCTCAAACGGTTTAGAACTCCCTTCCAGGAGATGGCGCCAGGTAACCAACGCCCATCGGATTGCGTAGGCCTCCTTCTCCCAAACCGCCCAGTTACGTTCGGGGGTTGAAAACTTTCTGGAGGTATATGCGCATGGATGTAAAATCCCGGTTCCATCCCGTTGGAGCAAAACAGCCCCCACAGCCACATCACTCTCATCGACTTGGATTATGAAAGGTTTGTGGACCTGTGGATGTATTAAGATTGGTTCCGCAGTGAATAGGTTCTTTAGATGGTCGAAGGCCGATTGGCACTCGTGTGACCAGGGAATTGGTTGTGATGACTTTACCCGGTAACTTCCTGTTTTCAGCAGATCCGTTAGTGGAAGCGCTATGTGGGCAAAATGAGGGATGAACTGCCTGTAGAAGTTGGCGAAACCAAGGAAACTTTGTAGCTGTCTCCTGGTTCGCGGGGCCTGCCATTTGGTTACTGCCTCTACCTTTGCGGGATCCATAGTTAAGCCGGTGTTGGACACACGATATCCCAAATAATCGATGGTAGTCTTATGGAACTCGCATTTCGACACTTTAACGTACAATTTAGCGTCCAACAAAGCTTTCAATACTTTTCGCACAAGGCCAACATGTTCTTCCATAGTTTGGGTATAGAGGAGTATATCATCGATGTAAACTAAAACTCCCTGATAAAGGAAGTCATGAAGAACGTGATTTATATAACGCATAAAGACTGCAGGTGCCCCCTGCAAGCCAAATGGCATAACACGATAAGCAAAACTGCCCAGGGGACAGGAAAACGTCGTCTTCCACTCATCATCCTCCCTTACGCGGATGCGATGGTATGCCTCCCGCAAATCCAATTTGGTGAATATCCGTCCCGTGGACAAGCTGGTCAAAAGATCCTTAAATAAGGGGAGGGGGTATGCATCTCCCACACTGACCGCGTTCAACCCTCTAAAATCAACACAGAGCCGGAGTCCTCCGTCTTTCTTCCCGCGAAACATCACTGGGGCAGCAGTAAACGATTTACTGGGCCGAATGAACCCACGGTTCAGGTTGTGGTCAATATACTGTCGGAGTTCCGCAAGCTCTTGCTGCGTCATGGCATACATTCTTGGTTTAGGTAACTGGGCCCCTGACTTAAATTCGATACCGCAGTCGGTATCACGATGTGCAGGTAGACAGTCAACGTGTTTCTCACTAAACACCTCCCTGAGGTCATCATACACAGGGGGTATCTGTTCCAGCGATATCAATGATGGCTCCTTCAAAGTCGGAACTGCTGAGGGGTGTAGGGACCCCTCCGTTACTGGAAGAGGGAAACTTAACCGCCTGTTCTGTTCGTCCCACCATATCACTGGCTTTCGGTGGTCCAGCCAAGCCAAACCCAGCACTACAGGCTCCACCAGTTGTTCCACCACCACAAACCTAATGGGTTCCTGATACTCTCCTATGTGCAACCACACCAGTTCTGTTACGTCAGTGGTTACTGCACCCCCCATTATCGACCCGTCCATTTGCTCAAATCTAATCGGTCGCCGTAAGGGACCGGTTTGTAAGTTTAGCTCCGACACTACCTTGCGGCTCATCAGACAACGCGTACATCCGGTATCTATTAGAGCCGTAAAGTTCACCCATGCCCCCGTACGCCCATTTCGTAGAGTGATAGGAATTAAGAAGGGTATTACCTCGCCTTCAATGAGGGGATCCTCCCCCTGGTCCTCGGCCGACGCGTCCACTTCCTCCCACGCTGGGTCCACTTGGTGCCTGCGGGTAGCCTTTTGAACAGCGCCCTTAGACCGACCCTCCTTCCACTGATCCCGTTGGGGTTTTCCTCAAACCGTGTCATCAGGAGTGGCCGGAGGTAATGGACATTCAGCCGCACGGTGACCGGGTTTGTCACACCGGTAACATCGGAATACGGGACGCCGTCCCATACCACGCTCCGGGTCCGACTTGATATTATGGGAGGCAGGTGCAGGTTTTGGTGTGCTAGAGGAACCTGGAAGGAAACGACCCCTCCCAGGCCCGGTCGGCCTTGTCTGCCGCTCATGACGTAGTCCTATATCAAGCTGAATTGCGGCTTTGAACCACTCAGATAACAGAGGAGGTAAACCCCTATACAAACAAGCCCGGCGTACCGGCGGATCGAGCCCCTGCTTGAATTGGCGCACCAACATCTTCTCGGGCCACACATCCATCTTGTACATGACCTTCTTAAATTCGGCTACGTATTCTTTGCCCGGACGACCGTGTTGGGTCACCTCCATCAGCTCATCCTCCGCCACCTCACCAAGCGAGTCATCATGAAACCTATGGCGCAACGCCTCCAGGAACAATGTTACATCAGCAAGGACAGGGGAACGTCTTCGATGCAACACCACCACCCAGTCCGCGGCCTCTCCAGTCATTACTGATGTTACAGCCGCTATCTTGGCCCATTGGGTGGGGAAAAGCGTCCCATACAGTTCTAGGTGTCCAATTGCTTGACCCAAAAACACTGATAGGCGCTCGGGGTTGCCATTAAAATGGCCCTGAAGTGGAGGTGGCCCCCATATCGGCTGTGGTGCTAAGCCAGCAGTCCACACAGGGGGAGGGACACCCCCCCAACCGCTGACCCTGAAGGCCCTGCACCATCACCCCCCACAGGGGAAATAAAAGAAAAAGGGGAAAATAGGGCACTAGCCCCCCCCCCAGCGACCCCAACCCCTGCAGACGAAGGTCCAGCTACCGGTGCATCCACGGCAGGGAAGGTGGTGTCTCCTTTCATGGGGCCAAACTCCCCCTTTAAGCCTTCCCACGTCGCCCGACGATCTAACACTGGACTAACGTGGAACCGTGCCACCAGGTCCCCGTCTGCTGCAACACCAGTGGGGGTCCGCCCGTCGGCACGGCTGGAGGAGCGGAGGGCTGCGCCGCCGAAGTCACAGGCGTAGGACTCCCACCGCCCCGTCGCCCAGCCGCAGTCTTCTTCCGGCACTTGCGACCCACCGGAGGTGCCACCAGCGTACCCTTCGACCGTGTCACCGGGCGGCTGCTTTTCCCAGCCGACGTCTTGCCTCCGGACGCCGACCCAGACTCCTCCGACGAACTGGATGCTCCCAGCGTGCTCGCCCCTTTCGAGCCCGACATCGTCCACGCCAACAAAAACGAAATGGGCTTGCAAACTTTTTGCTGTGGATTGGGCACTCCACACACGAACGAACCCAAGAACCAGGAACCAAGACTCAGGAACCAGCACAAGTAGTTTATTCTTCAAAGCAGCCACAACAAAGTAAAGTTCGCAAGACCGCTGCTTTGAAACCGGAGGCTTTTAAACACAGCGCCTCCGGCTTATCCAATCACCGACGCCGTCTCCCGTGCACACCCTCTCCGACGCACCACCGTCACCACACCCATGTGTTCTGCCCCCACCCTCTATTCATCTTGGCTTGTTCTCGGCGTGCTCAGCAAGTTGTCTTGGCTGATGTTGTGGCAAACGGACACAACATGCCGCCCCCCTTCACCAGGAGGTATCCTACAAAAGAGAACAAAGTGTACATATTAATAGTGACATTAATGGTCCGGTTTTGTTCCCCCCCCTGGCTGATTAGGATATGATCTATGGAATTTCCTTACTAATCTTGGGGCGTTCATGTCATTTTCATCCACCCAGGATGTATCGTCATCAGGCCCCCCTTTCCAATGTACTAAATATTGAAGCTTTTTCCTAACCCATCTAGTTTTTAATATTGCGTCTATTTCATATTGACCATCCCCCATTGGGATAGATACGGGCTCAGCAGGTACCCCAGAGAGGGCCTTTTTCAACAAATTTATATGGAAAACAGGGTGTATTCGTTTCCATCTATCGGATAATTTCAACCGCACCACTACCGGGTTTATTATCCCGATGATTTTGAACGGCCCAATGTATTTGGGGCTTAACTTCTTATTTGGATAATGTAGGTGGAGATATTTGGTCGATAGATATACGTAGTCCCCTACCCGCAATGATGGTCCGGGTATACGGGTTTTGTTCTCATATTCCTGACACGTCTTAAACGCCTGTGACAGGGTGGTCTTTACCTTGTTCCATGAATCTCCCCTACAAGTAAACCATTTACTAGGGTCATTGGTCCGTTGCTCATTTGGATTAGGCAGATCAGGAAATACAACTAGCTCCTTCCCATATATCACGTGAAACGGGGATTGCCCAATGCTGCGGTGCTCGGTGTTGTTATAGGACAATTCTGCAAATGGTAAAAGCTGAACCCAATCGGTTTGACGATGCGATACATATGACCTTAGGTATGTCTTTACCATGGCATTTACCTTTTCGGCCACTCCGTTTGTACAAGGGTGGTACGCCGTACTTAAGCCTTGAGACACATTCAACGCCCTAAGGAACGATTTCCAAAATCGGGAGGTGAATTGGACCCCTCTATCGGATATGATTCTCCGGGGTAGGCCATGCAACCGATAGATATGCTTGATAAAAAGTGATACTAGTTGTTTGGCTGATGGTAGTCCCTTGCAGGCGATGAAATGAGCCTGTCTTGAAAATAAATCTATTACAGTCCAGATTACGGTATGTCCTTTGCTGGGTGGGAGATCTACAATGAAGTCCATCGCGATCTCCTCCCAGGGTGAAGAGGGAGTAGCTACCCTTTGTAATAAACCCCATTTCTTCCCCGTTCTGGGTTTCATTCGATAACAACGATCAGTTTACTACAAAGTCGTGGATATCTCTCGTCATGTGGGGCCACCAAAATTGTCATTGTACTAACTGCTGCGTCTTCTTTACACCAGGATGTCCACTTAACTTGCTTTCGTGACACTGTCTCAAAATCGTGGCCCGAAGGGTGGGAGGAATGTAAATGCGTTCATGTATCCAAGGGAGCTCTTTGTCCCATGTAGACCAGGTTGTGTGAGAGGTGAACCAAGGATCCTTCTTGCATTCTTGTTGGATGCGTAGTTTTAACGGTAACTCTCGTATGCGTCCGACGCTAGCTGAAGTTATTAAAGGTTGTACCATGTCTTCACGGATGCTATTGAACTGGGGTTGTCGAGATAGGGCGTCAGCGAGAAAGTTATGACCTCCTGGAACATATTTAAGAACAAAACGGAAACGACTAAAATAGTGAGCCCACCGAACCTGTTTCGGCGATAATCGGCGCACAGCCTGTAAGGCTAACAAATTGCGGTGGTCTGTCCAAACCTCAAACGGTTTAGAACTCCCTTCCAGGAGATGG
>JANHFP010004259.1:95250-109495 GCA_032468135.1 Calamaria suluensis | reverse complement strand
CGGAGATGAGCACCGGCCCCTAGAGTCGGAAACGACTAGCACATATGTGCGAGGGATACCTTTACCTTTAATAATATGCAGATAGTCCAAATTAATTTATGCTTGTGCAATCAATGAAGAATGTTTCTGAAATCATTCCTGTAGAAGCAAGTGGGTAAATGACGGGACAAAATTGCTGATCCATTTTAAGACTGGGTAAGAACCAATGCCAAGTTTAGATGCTACTCCTACCAAATTAAGATGAATGAGATGTGGAACAATCTATCACCAGGTAGAGCTCAGGTTTGAGGTGCTCAGACCAATGAATCAGGCCAAACGAAATCCTCTGGAAGTCAGTCTGAAATCTGATCTTCTGGTCTAGTAGAGTTTCTTTCCTATATATTGTTAAGAGTTCTTTCATTTAATTGGGTAGTGATTCACAATATAGACCCGACCCCTGCTTCAAATAGATTTTCCTTTAGAGACCTGCTCATTAATCTTCCTTTTAAGAGCCACATGTGCCAAAACAGCATGAGGTTTCTCAAAGTCAACTCTAACATATATCATCTTTACATAATTTTTCATGGCAAGTCACAGCTACCTTAAATTACAATGCACTGTTTGCATTTTTAGAACTCAGTCACATTCTAATGAGGTCGTCATAAAACTGGCTAAATATGTTTAGAAATCATTAGTGTAAATTACTAGAGCAAAATATTCCTAGGGGTACTTGGCTGATTTCTGTCACAGGACCTGAAGCAGATGGATCCATATAATAGCAGAGGAATGCAAGAAACGGGGTGTGTGTGTGTGTTCACTTGCTTTCTTTTTCCATCTCTCTGCACCAGCAGGATAAATGTGAGCAACTCAATAACATGCTACCAGATAAAGAGCTAAGTGTCCCTTAGGTGGGCTCATTAAAGGAGGAAAACAATCAAAACACATTTTGCTCCAATTGAAATACCAGGTGCAGGGCAGTCCTACAAGAGCCAGGATAACCGACAAGGGTCCCTTGCTGGCACCCGGGAGAGCTTAAAGGACGCTGGGTTTTTGACAAGTCTGGTTCAGATAATGACAGGTATTGGCAGATGTATCTGGCCTCTGCTAGAGGCGAAGGACGTTGCTGAATCATCTCTAGCAGGTGCCTGCATAAGGGAAAACCTCTTGGTGGCTCTTCTGCGTGCAATTAAAAACCACACTGATGCAGAGAGCTCCAGGGCAAAAGCTGTAGCTGAGTTAATGACTGCTCAGGCTGGATAAACAAACACACATCCACCCCTAAATGAATAATTCATGAATGATTATAAAAAAAAAAGTTATGTGGAAAATATGTTAAATAGATAGTATTTTTTTCCCCGGAAAAATAATACGATTTTGCTCTTTTGTTCTTTTGCTTTTGGATTCAAATAGGATAGGTGGTCTCCTATCAAATCTAAAAGTCAAATAACAACTGTAGCAGGGAGCGTTATGAGGAACCTCAATCGGGGGAGGGGGGGAGAAGAACCCTTCAAAATCGAGAAGAACAATGAGTCTGGCTTTCCAGGAATCTGGCCTATTCTCAAAACATGGAATTGCTACATAGTCTTCCCCAAATCCACCAAAATTACTAAGTTGAGATGCTGAGAAATAGCACAGCCTTATGTATCTAGGCAGTAATAAAAGCAGAAACACAGGTTGTGCATTAATTCAACTGTTAATGGCAACTGCTTAACAAAACAACAACAACTGGGAAATAAATACATGGAGATCCCTTTCCTTTTTTATAGTAAATTTACTAAGAATTGCAAGTGCAATGCAAAGAAAACAATAGAAACTCCAGATAATTGAAAAATAAAAAATAAGACAGTAAAGAAAAATATATATAAAAATGATTCCCCTCATCACAAATATAAACAATTTTAATAACTTATCACCTTTTATTAAAATACAACAATGAACTTTTTCCCCATATCCAAATTCTTATCTATAAAAAAAAGCCTTAAATCTCATATTTTCAGTCCTGATATCAGCAAAAGTCCACTAAGAGTTAGCAGAGATAATAACACTTTATGAGGGGTCCTTGGTGCTTTCTGAGCTTGCCTGTTTTCTTGCAGACTTTTCATTAACCTAACTAGGAAATGTCATCAGTGCTGGAAAAAATGTCTGCAAGAAAAGAAGCAAGCTCAGAGAGCATCAAGATGCCTTAACCATTAGACCAGGGCTGTCAAACTCCTGGACCATAGGCCAGATGTGTCATGCGTTAAAAGGTAAAGGTTCCCCTTGCACATATGTGCTAGTTGTTCCTGACTCTAGGGAGCGGTGCTCATCTCTGTTTCAAGCCGGAAGTCATCTCCGTGGTTATGTGGCTAGCATGACTAAATGTCAAAGGCACACAGAATGCTGTTACCCTCCCACCAAAGGTGGTCCCTATTTTTCTACTTGCATTTTTTTATGTGCTTTCGGACTGCTAGGTTGGCAGAAGCTAGGACAAGTAATGGGATCTCACCTTTTTACGCGGCACTAGGGATTCAAACCACTGAACTGCCGACCTTTTGATTAACAAGCTCAGCGTCTTAACCACTGACTCCCTGCATCACGCGTTAGCGAAGGGAAGAAAAGTTCAGATATGTCACATGATGCTGCTGTGACAATGTGACAACCCTGCATTAAACCAAACTGTCTTTCTCATTGCTTAGAGGGTTTTTGTTTCTTTGCTTGTATTTTTGCTATTTTGAGGCACAATATTTCAAACTGGACTCCTCTTGTTGTTATTAGTTGCGAAGTCGTGCCTGACCCATCGCGACCCCATGGACAATGTTCCTCCAGGCCTTCCTGTCATCCACCAGCCTCTGGAGTTCACCCAAGCTCACGCCTACTGCTTCAGTGACTCCATCCAGCCACCTTGTTCTCTGCTGTCCCCTTCTTCTTTGGCCTTCAATCTTCTCCTCTATTGAGGAGGTTCTAGCCTACTCTTTCTTGTGTAAAAGATAACATTTGCAAGAGCTATTACATGTGAATTACAGGTTAGAATAACTTTGTCACACTAATTGGTATACATTAAAATGAAATTTCATTGTATGCAGCTCTCAATGGGTCACCACCTCCAATATACACTACATAAACATGACAAAATAAATAAATACAAAATTATACATATACCGACATATATTATATGACACAGAGAAACAACACAGTCTAGTTGAGATGTATAGATATATATGGTGAGACAAACGAATCTTGAGACAAATGGCATAGGGAACAAAACTGTTGCAGAATCTGGTAACCCTGCTAGAAATACTTCAAAACCTCCTCCCAGAGGGGAGCAACAGAAACAGACTGTAAAGTAGGTGTGTGGGGTCTCTAATAATGCTTTGAGCTCTAAGCACATAGGCTTATAAGCAGTATTTTGAAAAAAAGGAAGCAAGCTTCCTATAATCTTCTCGGCTGTCTTTACCACTCTGTATGGCGGCACTACTGCCACCAAACAAAGCAGTGATGGCGTTTGTTAAAACACTCTCATTTGTGCCTCTGTAAAAAGTGGTCAGAAGGAGAAAGATGTGTTCTACTCATCCGATGCAGGGAATGCAGATTCTGGTTTGCACACTTCACTAAGGTTGACATGTGGAAACCACGTTTTGGATGAGGCTAGACTTCATTCTAACTAAATAAGAATATTAATATTCTATACTGTACTGTATCGGAGCACACTACATTACACTATACTAACATGAACCCTTGTTAGCATTCTAGAGTTACATAGTATTCTGAAATTCAGCTGCATGAATCTTTGAATAAAAGCAAAACATGACAGATCTAATCTAGAATAAATGGGTTCTATTTTAAAAATCTTGACATTTCCAAAAGAGAAAAATGGGATCAAGGGACAAAGTAATATTTAATTCATGGCGTGTAGTAGCTTCTGTTCTTTTTTTTGTTATTCAAAAGCAAGGGTAAATTATCTAATCTGAATCGGGATTCCACATCAGAAGGTATTAATCCTGTATTTTGCTCTAATTCTGTTTCATACTTGTTTTTGAATTATTTTTAAAAAACACCTCATTCAACTATTTCTAAATAGCTGCATGATATTACAATAAAAAAGTCTTACTTTCAATTGATTCTAATATGTTGGAGTGTTGGTTAAACAGGAGAAAATCCTGTTGAAAGCTTAAAAGTTCCATACCATACAATAAATCTCACTGTATTGAAACATACATTCCTACGATTTCCACCTAAGTGACTAGAAAATTTTTGGAGTTACAGTCTTAACATACCCCCAGAGCATTAAGTTGTGGTAAACTAGATTACTTCTTGTGTTCATTTTTCAAGGTATTAAGTTATTTTGTAAAGTTGTTGCAATATCAGATGAAGATATCTCGATGTCTCAAGAAATACCTACTACTTAAACATGGAAATAATTGATGCTATAGCACTAGGATGAGAAAATACATGTAGGACTGTTGATTTTGAAAGGGTAAAATACAGGTGTTGGATCAATAAATCCTTTAATAATTGTTTACAATTTTATTTGAAACTAAATTAGTGTTAGTTTCATTGTGGAATGATGAACCCTGAATAATCATTATAATAAAATGAAATCAGATTATTTTGGGAAAAATACAAATTCTAGAGTATGTTCTGTGACATATTGTGTTCTACTAAACTGATTAGACTTTTTATTCAAATATCTCTCAATATACCTTGGTGCCAAGATACTTGGACAACTCCCTTCTTCAACCAATGTTGAGTTGTCTGAGAAGTTACTTTAATTATTAGGATTTGTTATCCTGCCTTTATTATTTCTATGTAAATAACTCAAGGTAGTGAGCATACTTAATACTCCTTTCTCCTCTTCCTTTCCCCAAAGCAAAACAAACAACCAACCAAACCCAACACCTATTGGACTTAGACTGTGAGAGAGTGACTAGCCCATGAAAGACTATCCAACTTTCAAGTGTAAAGTGGAACTAGAACTCAGACCCTCGTTATTTATAGTCTGGTGTTGTAACCTCTAGACATGTTAAGTTAATGTGATAGATAGAGGCTTAAAGGTTTTGCTTTTCAAACTTTAACATTCTATTTATGAACTCCCTCCAGAAATTAGGCTGGCTTTTCTTCTGTAATTTTAACAGTTTTTAAAAACAAATGTTTTCTGGAAGTTGGTACAAATGATGCTCTTCTGGAAACTGTTCTGGGACAGTTTGGGATGATACTGTCTTGTTTTTATTGCTATGACTTACAGTTTTCTTACTCTGGGCATTTAAGCATTATATCATTGGTGGATGTCTTATTACTATTAATTGCATGAAGTCCTTGCAGATTCTGGCTGTATTACAAATGTAACAAAGGAAAGACTAACAATTAAATATGTTCCATTTTTGGAATGTGCCTATCAAAGATGTAATAATCATGAACTGTTTTACAGCAATAAATTTGTTTTAATTTTCTATATTAAGAGGGAAAGTTAATGTATTGATTTATTGGGAATTAGACTATTTTTGCCACTTCAAGTATCTGCATCTTTATGCTTTAGTAATAGTCCTTAATTACACTCACAAATCTTATTGCTTTGTCTGAAATATGGTCTTTTACCTTGATTTGTGAGTAGTTCAGGCTGTTACATGTCTAAACAATAGAATTTAAACTCACAGTAAGCCATGAGAAATATCCACTTCTAAACCCAGAATGTAACCTGAATTTACAATAAAGTAAGTGGGAAATGACATGAATACTTATATTATTGAGCAATTAATTGCTCACTCTAAAGTCCATGCATCTATTCTTCAGAGGAAATTATAAACTACTGTGATTCCAAGATATTAAAAACATGTATCAAAAGTGTTATATTGACCCATGTCTAATTAATCATTTAAAATAAGTGATTGTTAAAATTGTCTTTTGAAAACAAGATAAGCATAAACTAACATACTTCTAACATGCATTCATTGCCTCTCTTATTATTTTAATAGCTAAAGAAATTAAACATAGCTTCAAAAAGTAATGAAAAGCAAGTTGGTGATCACATATAGAAGTTATATCATGCACATTATTAGACAGAAAGATCATGATGGTTTCCATTAATTATTTATTAATTAAACAGAATGTTTGAACTCATGTGGGAACTATTTTTTCTTTATTTGAAGTGGGTTTTCTTCCTTTTCTACATGTTGGAACAAGCTTAGGTAAATTTTTTGTAGCACACCAAATATTTCAGATTAAAATATATCATTAGAAAATATGTTCTTTTGGAAATGAGTGTTTGTTTAAAAACTCAGTTAAATATTATCCTTTTCTTTCTAGGAACTGCAATAGCAGACATAAATCTTATTTACTTCATTTAATAATGTAACATAAGATGAATGATTATCCACATTCTCTAAAAAGGCAGAATATTATTTAATAATTGTAATTAATAATTATTAATAAATCAAGATTCACTAGGATTTTGAGTTGAGAGGTTTTATTTTCTTAAGAAAACACCAGTATAGACAAAAAAAGTGGATTAATGCCCTCTACCTACCACAAATTCTTCACAATGTTTAATCCAGGGGGTTGGACTAGATGACCTCCAAGGTCCCTTCCAACTCTTATTCTATTCTAATCCCACCCAATGTTCCTCAGGAAAATAAAAAAATTAAGCGATTAAATAATGATTCACAAATAATTTGTCCCTCCATCTTCCTTAAAATTATCTGATCTTTTAACTGTGCCACTCTGTTTGAATATATTTATGGTGTCAAGTGTCAAATCCTGAGTAATCATATCACAAAAATGTAGTGTTATGGCTAAAATAATAAGGAAAATTATTATTTGATTTAGATCTGCACACTGCTGAAAATTCCACTTTCTGACCCCCAGTCTTATATAATCAGTGTCTGAAATTGGGCTTTTTCCCTACTCCTCGAGCTCCTTTTATAAATGAAAAGATTGCTTTTCTATCCCTGAAGTTCCTTTACAGCTGAAAAGAAATCTTTGCTTCTTGCTTAATTTAGAATAGACGGGAAGGGTGAAACTAATTAGAAACATCCAGGTGTAAATTTGTCTAGATATAAACTAATCGGGACAAGTCAACAGGTAAAAAACTCTACCTACTCAGGAAGCACCACTTCCCATGAAAGATTGGACATAATGGGCCTAATGTCATCAATTTCCACCAGCTTAAATACATCCTTTTCTAATATTTCTGAATATAACTGAACTCTCCCAGTAACTCAGAGAACTCTTCACCCAACACATGTGTATACTTTAAACCCAAGAATACACTAAGGTAGAAGCTTGTCCACCCCAAAGATAAAGCACCTTTCTCTTTTTTTCTTCTTGTTTTATTTGTTCTTATTGGTTTTTTATATTTTAAGTCATGCATACATTGTTCATATGTTAAATTTCAATAAAAAATATTTTTTAAAAAATAATGTAAGAAAAAAACATTTAAAAAACAAAACAAAACAAAACTCCCAAGATAAAACACCTAGACATAAACTGAGCAATGTGATATATGCAGTACAATGCAGTGAGACATCTGCAGATCTTTATATTGGGGAAACAAAGCAACCACTTCATAAACACATGGCTCAACATAGGAGAACAAAACCCTCAGGACTAGATTCAGCAGTCTATTTGCATTTAAAAGACAAAGTCTTCTTTTGAAGACAGCAGAGTCCACATTTTGGACAGAGAGGACCACCGTTTTGAAAGAGGGGTCAAAGAGGCCATCTATATCAAAACTGAACAGTTCTCTCAACAGAGGGATAAGCCACCATCTATCTGCAGTCTCCAACACAATCCTTTCAGCAGTTCCAAGAAGGTTCCACACCCATTTGCACCACTCAGGTGACATCTAGAACATAGATAAACTTCCACAGGGCCTCAATGACTCTCGAAAAGAATGCAAATGACCAGCTGTCTGCAAGGAATATAAATCCTTCCATTCTCCACCATACAGTCAGTGCTGAAGAAGCTTCTTGGATAAAAAACAAAATGTCTTAAAAGATAAGCAAGAAAGTCCAGTTGCCTCTTGAAAAAGTACCTTTGGGACAACCATGACCTGGATGACTGAGAATCTCCATAGAGATCTCCCTGAAAATTATTTATTTATTTATTTATTTATTTATTTATTTATTTATTTATTTATTTATTTATTTATTTATTTATTTATTTATTTATATTTATATACCGCCCCAAACCAGTTGGATATATCTCTCCTCTGTTCCTGAAGACAGCAGTGAATGAAAGACCTAGAAGCAACTCCACAAGGATTCCCACTATTAAATTCTTTTCTACTGTTCTCTACTCCTCTTCTTCTGCAAGATGAACCTAACAATTGTTGTCTCAAAAAAGTGTGATCTTTCTCCTTAGGGTTATGCTTCTTCTTTGCCTTACATGACAGTAGGTTAGTCGTAAATATGGAACTTGTATCCCTGAGATTTTGCTATACAGCAAATCTCACTTTCCCTACTTTCATGACCAATGGTAGTGAATTTGGGGAATAGTCATTCAACAATACTTGGAAGTACAGAGTTTCTATACTTTTGAAGTAAATTAATTATGTAATAATTGGGAAGACTTTTTAAAGCAGACTGCATAATTAAATAAATCTCTTTGTGTTGATCATGTTGCTTATTGTTGTTTGCAAATAGAATATATAGATAACACACACACACACATAGTTTCTAAAATATTCTTACCCTTCCAACTTCCACGAGATTTGTCACCATGACTATACTTGCTGTGTTTTCATGCCAGACCATTCTCCAGAAATCATATATAGTCTCTTGCATTGGTCCTGCAACAAATAAATCCAAAGGTCATTTTCAGCATACCTGAAAAATGGAACACTATACTTTCATAATATTAAAAACATATTTTTTAAAAAAACTGAAACTGATAAAGTAGCTTTCGGCAGGTATTGGAAACCTCCAGTTTTCCACGCAGACCACAGGCTTCTTTCTCCAAACTCTGTCTGTCCTTCCAAGATAGCAAAAAGCTTTTTTCACTAATCAGCAAGAAATTAGACACAAGAGCTTTTTCCTTTCCTGCACTGCAATCAAATCTTCAAAAGCCCTCTTTGGTGCCAATGGAGTCTAATTGGCACATGGAGGGATATTTTTGAGAGCTGTTGCTCGAAGAATCAGCTAATCATCCCTTCTCTAAACATTATAACTCCCCATTGAAAAGTCATCTCATTGATTCTGCAATCACATTTTAAAGCCTCACTTGGTCCTAGTGAAGGCTTTTAAAGGGGTGTGCTTTGGATGGGGGAAAAGAGCCTGCCGCATAGGGTCTCTCTATGTGTATCCTCTGCCTAAAAATCAATGCACATGTGTATGAATAAAGATTTGCATGTAGAATAGAGGGCTATATGTGAATGGCTATAGTTAGTCACCTTGGGAGACCATGTGGGGGGTACTTCTGTTCACTCAGATAATCTCAACCTGAAAATTCAATTACAATAACTCTGAGGATAGAAGAGAAATGCAGCTGATTGATTTAGGATGCTGTATGTTTAATAAGCCTCTGTTGTCATTTGGTTTTATGCACTCTTTCCTCTTAATATGAAGAGTTTATTACTGAGGTTATTTTCTCTAATTAACAAGGATATGGGGATAAAAGAAAAAGCATTCCCTCCATCTTTCAAGGCAAAACTTTCCAACGGCATTTCCTTCTCCCTCTCAATGGAAATATATTAAATAACATGCTAGCATTTTATGAACTAAAATTTGTAAAATAAACCAATTCCAGCTATTTAAAGGCAGATGAGAACATCACGACCTTTAAAGATCTAATTAAAAACAGTCATGGAGTCACATAAGGATTGTGTGGAAAAGACTCTCCTCTGGTTTATCATTGCTGCATTAATGGAAGGGACTGGTATTCTTGTGGCTGACCTTGGAAATAACACACCTCAGAGAGGTATAGGTGGGTAGACAAATGGCATAGTCACAAATTATTTAGGGCCCAGAAGCATTCTAAACTGGGCGTAGAAATGTTCTGGCAACCAATGTAAGATTGCTGTTATATCTTCTAATTGCCTAAACTCGGCCAATAATTGAATAGCTTTGTCCTGCAGCAGCTTCTTAACAGTCTCTAAAGGCAGCCCACTTAATGCATGTTACAGTATAATAAACTAGCCTGAATGGAAGCACCCTGAAATGATGCAGCAAGAATGTTGATTTCTCCAATCATTCTCTATTCTAATTCTGTAATGAGAGCACGCCAGGCTGTTTCTGCCCCCAGATCAGACCAGAAGCCAGATTGGAATGGATCCAAAAATGCAGTATCATTTAATATCCCCTGGGGTTCAGAGTTAATTTTCTCCAGTATCTTAGTTGGGAAAGATGCACAAACATACTGGATAGTATTTATCCATAATTTAGAATTCTATATTTTAAGCAAATGTTTAACTACAGCTTCCTTAAATGTGGTGGGAACTTACTGTCCCTGATTAACCATCCCTAAGGGCCAGATGGTATGCTTAGCCTGGAAAATTTTTAATTACTTGGAAGGGTATGATTCCAAAGATTTTAACTAATTTATCCACATCATCAGACTCACATGAGGAAATAAGTTTTTTGACACCAGAAAATTTTCAACTGATTGTATTTCCAGTTTTAATATTTCTCTTGAGTTTGCACTGTCGATCTAATTAGTCCAATTCCCAAATTGCTCTTTCTGAAAGTGACAGATTTTTGGAGACAGTTTATTATTTTAATAACTATAGAGAAAATTGCTTAAATGCCAGGCTTGACAATTTTATTTGCCATTCATCTTAATGAGGGAAGTGGGCTGGGGAGAAATAGTACCTCTGGCATTACCCTGTTATTTTGGTGTGTTCAATTCACATATGGTCAATGCATAGAAGTTTCAATTAAATCTCTACACAGAGAGAGAATACACAGAAATTACCCATAAACTGATCTAAGGAATATGTAAGTAATTATTTTGTATCATACATATGCTAAGGGAACTCTCTGCTGATAATTCTGTTTTTTCCATACACCAATGTCAGACATGTAAAATTGGCCATGCATATTATTTCCAGTATACATTTAGAAGTCATTTTAAATATTTATTGTATGAGAAATATTCTATGAGTATGTCCTTTCATTCTACTCTTCTGATTGGTGATCTACTTCCTTCTAAAACATACTCCTAGGATTATAAATTTTATTGTAAGAAAGCTGGTTAATCAAATACTTTTTGAACTAATATCAGAGTGTCTTTCTTTTTCAAAAGGCACATTCCAGAAGAGTATAATTGAGAATTAAATACAATGTCACTTCATTGAGAAATTAATTGTGCATTCTTTGTCTTCATTATATTTGTTAGGGGCCACAACTTATTTCAGTAACTTAACTGATGAATAGTCTTCACAAATCAGTTGCTGCTTAAAGAAATCATTTTGCTCTTTGCACTTTTCTGCATAAATACTCATGTTTGTTTTGGTGTCAGAAGTCTTCTTTGCTTATGTGTACAGGATTATTCAGAACTTCAAAGTAATGCAAATTAATGTTTTTGTCCTAAATGACTGAAATCTATGCAAGTTTATAAATTGGGTGCTCTTTATCTCCTTTACCTATTTATTGCGTGTGAAAAGTAAGAAATGTTCACTTTTGATTTTAAACAAACCATTTAAAAATTAGTAATTACCATATTTTTCAGACTATAAGATGCACCAGTATATAAGACAAACCAAGATTTTGAAAAGGTAAGTAAGGAAAAAAAGGTTTTTGCCCTTTCTGGCCCCCAGGAGCACTCTGCAGGCCTCCCAAACCCTCTATACGCTGTTTTTGGGTTTGTTTGTTTTTTGCAAAACAGCCCCATTTTTTTGCCCGTTTTGGCAAAAATATGAGGCATGCAGACAGTTTGGGAGGCCTGAAGAGTGCTCCTGTGGGCTGGGGGAGGGCAAAAATGTCCCCATCTTTGTGAAAAACAGGCAAAAAACCAGGGGCATTTTAACTTCCCCCAGCATCCAGGAGCACTCTTCAGGCCTCCCATGCACCGTTTTTGCAAATAAGAGGCAAGGCGAGTAGGCAGCGCTTCTGAAGGCCAACATTGGCCGTATTTGGTGTATAAGACGTACCAACCTCTTTTTTTGGGAGGGGGGGAGTGTGTCTTATACTCTGAAAAATATGTTATATTTGAATCTGAGAAAACCAATTTTAGATAATAAAGCAGATATCTTAACACTGTTTGATTCTGATTTGTTTTCACTGAGAATTCCTGAGTTTAAACTTTGTGGAGAACCACGGTATATTTAAATTGAAAGGTTATCATCTGTTCTTTTGAGGATACAACAAAAATTGGAATATTAGTGCATCCATGTAGTAGAAAAGTCTAGTTCCCTTTTACATCTGACATGTTGCCAAATATATATGAAATGCAATCCTAGACTTGGAAATAAGACTTGTCTCAGTAGAAGCAATATTTAACTAATTTTTTTGTAGTAGCCAACTTGGCTCCTCTAATATTAGAAGACATATTCAGATGCCCATAAAAATAAACCTGGAGAAAAACTCCAGTTTTGTTTATTTTAAAAGTTAACACCTTTAATTAGTTCAGATGCTTCACTGCAAATGAAATATAGTATAACTTCTCAAAATTGTATCAATTGTTGCTAAGGCACTGGCATCCTCTGGCAATTAAATACTATAGGGTACTTGCACTCTCTGAGCTTGTTTGTTTTTTGCAGACATTTCATTACCCAATTAGGTAACATCATCAATGCTGGAAGGGAGACTGATAATGTTACTAGTTGGGTAATTAAATGTCTGCAATAAAACAACAGGTTTAAAGAGCACCAAAGTCTCTTCAGTTTAACCCTAGTTACTCTTCTATTGATATTGAAAGTACCTTCACAGATAATGTAATGCAGAATTTATGAATGAAGGTGAACAACAAAGAATAAACATCTTTCAACAAAAGGCACAGCTGGTATAATAAGTGAAATATTCTGGAAAGGTTTCTACATTTTTCAAGTCAGGAGGTTTTCTTCCTTGTCACTCATGCCTTGACCATGCCTTTTTTAGCCTACTGTTCCAACTGCTCCACAATGCAGTAGTTTGGCCAGTTATGGCCTTGAATTGGCTTGTCTATATGACATTATCAAGAACTGCACTGCTTAGCAGTTTGCTTCAAGGTAAAACTCAATGCCGGCTGCCATCTTTAAAACACTTACAAGGTCCAGGATTTGGGTTACTTTGAGACTTCCTATTCCCACTAGCATCTGCCTATGTGTGAAGATCTGGAAGGAAAACAATCCTTCCTGATCTCTACCCCTTCAGAGTAGAATATGTAGGGATTGGGATGCCATTTCCCTTTCCTGGAATGACATTTCCGAGATAAGATAAGTTCCACTTCAACTCTTTTTCAGTTTTAAAAGGCAATTAACACTTCCCTTTTTCAGGAAGATTTTGGAATTGGATATATTTGAATTTGATCCCTTCTGTAAGGAGACTATTTGTACATGTATTGCTCTTTTTTTGAAATATAAGATTTTAAATCCTATTGCTGTGTTAAGATATATAAACTGCTTAGAGTTTGTTATGATTGGAGCAGTGTATAAATCTAGTTAATAATGAATGAATGAATGAATGAATCAATCAATCAAGTTCACATTTACAATTTTAGAATCAAAATATGATCTTGATGAACATGATTGAAATGTGAACTTGACTGTTTAGGGCAAATGTACCGTGTTTTCCCAAAAATAAGACCCTGCCTTGTATTTTTTTTTAAACCTGAAATAAGCGCTTGGCCTTATTGCCATGCGCTCAAAAGCCCGATTGAGCTTATTATCAGGGGATGTCTTATTATGGGGGAAACAGGGTAGTCTGCCACCTTTGTTCCTGTATTTTTTCTCTTTCAGGTAACCCTTCTTAGAGAAAGTGATATATTTCATTGCCATTTATTAAAATCCCACTATCTATAGTTAGTCATTACAATCTTCCTCACAATACTACGTAGTTGGTAATTTATCCATGAGAATGAAGGCATCAGGCTAGAAAGCAGGAGATTGCAGTCCCACTTTAGGCATGAAAGCCAGCTGGGTGCATTTGAGATAGTCACTCTGTTTCAGCCCAACCCATTTAATTTGACTGCTGTTGTGGAAAAAAATAGGAAGAGGAAGGAATATTAAGTATGTTTGCCACCTTGAATTATTTATAAAAAAAACATGATCATTTTTTATATTTTAAAACCATAACCATGTACATCATGTGCAGCAGCTGCCAAAAAAGCCAATACAGTCCTAGGCTGCATAAACAGAGGGATAGAATCAAGATCACGAGAA
>JANHFP010004259.1:57788-69724 GCA_032468135.1 Calamaria suluensis | reverse complement strand
TTCTCCTGGCACTCCGGGGGCTCCTCCTCCTCCTCGCTGCTGCAGAAAGCCAGCAGTCTCTTTCTTATGCGGCAGCGAGGAGGAGTCCCCGGAGCGCCGGGAGAAAGCCCCGGTGGTGGTCCTTCATTTAATAAAATTAAATGGACCATTTAATTATAAACTTTTCTTACTTTTTCTTTGCTTCTAATCTTAATTCCAACTTTCCACATTTCACCCCCGGTGTCAAAATGCAAGTTTATATTATTAAATTAAACATGAGAGCATGAATAAATACCAGGTAATGCATAGTCATATTCATAACATCAGCGGTGAAATTCCCCTGGTTCTATTTGGTTCACCAAACCAGCAGCGCCAGCGGCGGGAGACTCTGCCCACCCACCAGGACATCATTACATCCCATTTTTTACCATTTGCGCATGCGCAGAAGAGGTGCATGCTCCTGTGCACTCCTATTCCCAAATCAGTAGTGAAGGTAAGTGGATTTCACCAATGACAACACAGTTAAAAAACTTCTTAAAAATGCCTTGACTGTTGTTTAAATACGTGGCATATTCTAAAATGGTGGAAAGAGTACCAATTCTGCAGATACATTTAGTGGAGAAAACGTATCAGCTAAAGAGGAACTCAAGAGGTAGATAAAATATATGATTCCTCAACTGCTATTAAAGAAAACAAAAGGGTTATGCATTAAATAAAAAACCTATTTTCCTTTATGTAATGCATTGTAGTTTAAATGTTGAGAGATCATAATCTGGCCAAAGCAAAAGGTGGACTATTTAGATTTTTGTTGAGATAAATCTGGAGAAATCTTAAAGAACATATAGGGCAAAAATGATGTACCTTTTTTATTTCTACCTTCCTCCTCTGCATAGCCTTTGTGCCAGCCCACCTGTCAATTTTCCTAGTGCCTTTTTTCTTACCTTCTATAAGCCACTGTGATTTTTGAATCTGAGTGGCATACCAATATACTGTAGCCTGCCACCCTTTCTTCTCTGCCTCTTCTTTCTTACTGCCATCAGGCAAGTACCAATCAATCTATCTAATCAACCACTTTAATATTAGCCATTAATCTGTTATGGCTGCAAAAAAACCAATGCAGTTCTAGGCTGAGAGAGGGATAAAATCAAGATCATGTGAGGTTAGTACCACTTTATAATTTATAGTGGACTTGAAAAACTGCATTCAGTTTTTATCACCATGGTTTAAAAATGTTGAGACTCTAGAAAGAGTGCAGAGGAGCAACACAAATGATTAGGGGAACAGAGGCTAAAACATGTGAAGAATAGTTGTAGGACCTGAATATGTCTAGTGTGATGAAAATAAAGGCTAGGGTTAGTCTAGATAGCAATCTTCCAATATCTAAGAGACTGTCACAAAGAAGAGAGAGTCAACCTATCCTCCAAAGTATCTGAAACCAGGACAAAAAACAATGGATAGAAATAAATTCAATCTAGAACTAAGGAGAAATTTCCTGACAGTGAGAGCAATTAATCAGTGGAATTGCTTGCCTTCAGAAGTTGTGAACATTCCATCACTAGAGGTTTTGAAGAAGATACTGTGTTTTCCCAAAAATAAGACCCTGTCTTATATATTTTTTGAAATCTGAAATTAGTGCTTGACCTTATTACCATGCGCTCAAAAGCCTGATTGGGCTAATTATCAGGGGATGTTTAATTTTTTGGGGAAACATGGTATTGGATCATATTTGTCCAGAATAATATAGGGTTTCCTGCTTGAACGGGTAGTTGACTAGAAGACCTTCAAGGTCCCTTCCAATTCTGTTATTCTGAGATTGCAGTTTCAAGTAGTCCCAGCCAAATGACCAAATAGAAACTGGGAAAGGCAGAGTAATCCCAACACATCTGCACGGACTGCATAATGACATTTATTTATTATTCATTTATTTTCTTACATAAGTTCAATGTGATATATGAACTTTTTACTTGTGATTTCTGAACAAGTTTTGTCCTTAAATTAAACAACTGCAGAAACGTAATAGAATTCTAGCACCTTTTCTTCCTTTTATATTCAAGATACGTTTTTAGAGGCATAACTTTTATATGGAACTTAATTTTAATTTATCTGAAGAATATACTAGGAAGAACGATTAAAATTCTAATTTAGCAATATACTTCTTGGCAAAGTAATTAGCTATAACTTTAAATAATGTGTCTTCAAAATTTATGTCTAAGGCAATGAATAGGATGAATAGATACGATTTTATAATTCTCCTCTTATAGCAATCCCTTAGGTACAATATGTACATTTATAGTGTAATTAATGTACAGGGTATATTATTTCCAACTTGTATACCAAAATTTAGGCTTGTTTGTTCCTCTTCTGAAATAAAAAGGCTACCAGGAGAGCTTAAACAAATGCTTGCTTTGCAATATATGTTGCCTTTTCACAAATAAATTCCATTTTCTATTCTTTATAGTATGTAATTACAGTGTTGTTCCTGACTACATCTCATATATTCTACAGCAAGTCAGTGAACCTTGGAAACACCCATAATAGAGGAAAGTCTATAATATTACACCATAAAATGAAAGCTCTTCATGAATATCAACTACTCTGCATTTTCAAAACTATCTCCGAATGTAACACATAAGGAAATGAAACATCCCAATAGACGAGCATATATATTTTTTCTGAGCAAGATACATGCCTGGAGACTCTATAACCTCTTCCAGATTACCAGCTCTTTTCCTCATCAATTTTCTCAGGATATAATTACACATCTCACCTGTACCACGCAGGACACTGCAAGTACAAAGTAATACCAAGATATTTAAAGCTAGAGGTCCAATTTCCCACAAACAGATATATTATTAGCCAGAAGAGTACATATGTCAGGATTATATACTTGTATAAGTCACAACTAAAATGACAGATAAGCGTAGACTGGATATTACTTAATAAATTGTCCTAATTATTCCCAATATTTTATTTTTCAAAATGCAAATAAAAACCCTAACTCCAAGAAGGGAATTTTAGCTCATTCAGATTTTACATTCTGTATAACTATCAAAAAACCCATCTATAGATTCTTATTCAATACACCAGCTTAAGAATGCTTCAGAAGAGATGTAATAAAGATCATATTCAAGTTCTTGTTTCTCTAAGCAGATCAAACAGCAACAAAATTCTGAGAATTGCTGAGCCAGAAAGGCAGTAACCCATACCAAAACACCACACAATGATGCTACTACAGAGGCATACTTTGTTTAATAAGATTCCTTACAATGTGAGTCAAGTACACTTGAACTGCAAATATGGGCACAAGCAGGTACAAAGTATATAATTACCAAAAGCAAATTGATGAGATTGATCCTAGTCCCACCAAAACATCTCAGGATGTGCTCTACCATCTCTGCTTTTTTCCTCATTATGTAGTAACACTACTAAACCAAGCACATGGTCATATCGGATTTATTTTCTAATATTTCTAGCATTTATACGATGCTTAAAGGTGTGCTTGAAAATGGGAGTAGTGCTGAATGGTAGTATTTTATTTTGGAACATGCCTGGTTATGTTAATTTTTGTTAATTAAAAGTAATTTTTATTAGCAGATCGAGTTTCATGGGCACCGCTAGAGCAGCTGTGAGGTACATTGCTACCCATAGGTATCGGTGCTTAACTTTGATATGCACAATGGAGAACAAAGACACACAATCCAAATGGAAATCCATTTCTCAAAATGGCTTACTTGGTAGAGCCATTTTCATTACAAAGAAAAGTAGATAGTTATAATTCAACTTATAATGTAGGTATAGGATAATTAGGTATCTAATAACTAAATTACCTTTGGCCTTTGGAAATGCCTCCACAAAAAAACTAAGCAGGAAAGAACATTATATTGTCACCCAAAGAAACAAACACAAAGCCTTAACCTGATGTTGAAGCAGTGATTGTTTTTTTATGAAGCTGGTAATTCAATGAATACAAAGAAGCCTATTTCTTCCGTGATCAAGTGGACTACTGAATTTTGAATGTCCCACTACAATAATGTAACTACTGCAGAGGTGGGTTTCAGCAGGTTCTGACCAGTTCTGGAAAACCAGTAGTGGAAATTTTGAGTAGTTTGGAGAACTGGTAAATACTACCTCTGACTGGCCCCACCCCCACCTATTCTCTGCCTCCAAAGTCCCAGCTGATTGGGAGGAAATGGTGATTTTGCAGTAACCTTCCCTTGGAGTAAGTAGGGAATGGATATTTTACAGTATTCTTCCCCTGCCATGCCCACCAAGCCATGCCACACCCACCAAGCCACAGAACCAGTAGTAAAAAAAATTGAAACTCACCACTGAACTACTGTATACAATTTTCACAGCAAAAATAATCATCATAAAAGGAAATAATTCTCCTGTTCTCAGATAAATGTTATATTAAAAAAGCATAGGAAGATTCATTTATATAGTTAATGGTGTTTTTGTTCACATTATAAAGGATTTGAGAGGCTTGTTTATTAGTTCATCCAAAAATATTCCCCGTTAACAACTTTGGCTAGGGAAAATTTGGCAATTTGGTATTGTTTTTTGTTTGTTTAGGAAGCATTATTTTTTATTTTTTATTATTTTGATTGTCTTCAGTAATGCACTCCTTTAATAATAAATCTTATGGTCATACAGTGCTATGAGATTTATGCTTTCCTGGTAATATCACACCTGGAACATTGTGTCCAGTACTGATTGTCACTAAACAGGAAGGGCAAGGAGAAAAGTCCAGAGAATAGCAATAGGGATGCTGAAAATCTGGGAGACTAAATCCCATAGAAAACAATTAAAGGAAGTGGGTTTACTCTAATGAAGAGAAGGTTGAGGTGAAATATGGAATCATTTTTGAAATATGTGAAGGGATGTTATATGGAAGAGGCTACGGATTTATTTTCTATAGGGTACAAGGGTAGGACAAGAGTGAGTGGACGTTTTGCACATGGGTGTCCAAACTTGAAATAAGGCGGCATTTCTTGCTTGTGGAAGCTATGAAGCAGTGGAACAAACTGCCTCCCTGGACTCATGAGGATTCCAGTCCAGGAAGTTTATCTGGCATGATAACAGAACTACTGGATCATTTACCTGGAATGTTATTAGGAGTCCTGCCCTGAACAGGTAGTTGGAGTTAAAGTCCTTTAAGGTACTTTCCAACCCTATGTTTCTATAAAGATTAAAGGTAGTTTAGAAAACATTATTTTTTCTTCTAAAACATTGTTCTGATGTGAAAATTAAATAAAGATACATCTAGGAAATCATCATCATCAATTTATATCCTGTCTTTCTGTTCAGAAAAATGAAAATAATGCACTAGAATAGGAAGCAATACTCTACAATTTTGTTGCAGGACATCATATAGCAATGAATCTGTGCTTGCTGGATACAGTACTGATTTCCATTATTTGATATTCTGTTTGGCAGTGCAAATGAATTCCCCTCTGTTAAAATTTTACAGCATATCCAATGCATTAAATCATATTTGGCTGAAGCACTATATTAACCCCAATATCAGTCTCTGCTGGAGGATTGCAAATAATGAAGAATCCCAAGCCGGCTCCCTTGATAATCCATGGTAATAGTAAATCACCACTACTATTATATATTTAATTTCTTGGCTGAGTTTGTCCAGGGCTTAGCCGTTTGTCCTCCTTATGTCTTCCTTTGCTAGATTAAGGAGCTCTCTAATACACTGGGCTTTGTCTGAAATAAATTGCTTCCTATGTTATCACAAATCCTCTGATATATTAACCAGAATGCAAGTCTATTTTGAAATTCCTCTTTTCTCAAACTGGGTTGATCCAGTAAAAAGTTTTCCTTCGCACATATATGCTAGTCGTTTCCGACTCTAGGGACCGGTGCTCTGTTTCAAAGCTGAAGAGCCAGCACTGTCTGAAGATGTGTCTGTGGTCATGTGGCTGGCATGACTAAATGCCAAAGGCACACGGAAAGCTGTTACCTTCCCACTAAAGGTGGTCCCTATTTTTTCTACTTGCATTTTTCATGCTTTCGAAACCTTCCGATCAAAAAACTCAGCTGCCTTACCCACTGAGCCACAGGGACCCCTAGGGTTGTTCCAGAGACGTATATAAATATCACATAGATGTGGTGCCAGTGGAGAGTTATGGACAGAGTGATCAAGAGAAAAAAAGAGATAGAAATATGAGGTAAAAGGAGTGAATTCTACCAATAATATTTAAAATCCATGACAAATATGCCTATCAACGTGAATTATACTGTATATAATTATTCACATTAATTTAAATTCAAATATATACATGTCCCCCTATGACAGAAATGACTTGTTCAGCTTAGAAATATGTTCAGATACATCATCTTAGCAATTTTCCCCCAAATAGCCATTCGGTGACATGGTTCACTTGCGTTTGCTAGTTTTCAGCTGCTGCTTCACACACATTTCCTTCCTTCATGGAAGGCTTAGAAATATTTGGAATAGTGCTTCAAATGCACATAGTGCTTTTAGTTCTAGGACACTATCTGTACATTAGAGGGTGAGATTGGCTGTGACTCTTCAAGGATCTCTAAGATCCTTTGAATGGTTATTTTTCTAGGTGATGGTCTCAGAAAGTCTACTGGGACCTGTGTATTTTTAAAAAATCTTTACAAACATTGTTCTTTCTTTAGAATCCCCCCCAAAAAAAATTCTGGACCTCTGGGGGAGCAATAGCAAAATGAGCATGGCTTCACAAAAGCAGAAACAACTATGGCAGAAATAGAGTTTGCCACTCAGAATTTCGCTCGCAATCAAGAAGATGACAAAGATGGCCTACAGGTTTGCTCCACACAGAATCTCTTTCTGAACAGATCATAAAACAGTGAACTCCAGTGTGTTGAGAGCTCTGGGAACCTACAGATTTATCATCCTGACTAAGCCATAACTTGTCACCTTTGAAAAAGACATGGATTTGCCTACTTTCTCTCTTAACTGTCTTAGGAACCTGCTTATTATTAATTTCTTTGAAGTTAAGAAGCTTGTGAAGGGCAAGCTTTACTACATTGCTGGAAAACCTTCTAGCCTGAATGTGTTCTACTAGAGTTCCAATGTAAGTTCAACGATTAAAAATAAAAGCTTCATGTTGTGGAAAACAGGAAAAGGTGGTTTAGAAAGTGGACTTTAGAAATGTGTACACACACACACACACACACACACACAGAGGGATGTGGTTGCTCAGTGGCTAAGATGCTGAGCTTGTCAATTGAAACATTGGCAGTTCAGCCATTCAATTCCCTAGTGCTCCGTGATGGGGTGCGCGCCCATTACATGTCCCAGATTCTGCCAACCTAGTAGTTTGAAAGCACATAAACATGCAAGTACAAAAATAGGACCACCTTTGATGGGAAGGTAACAGAGTTCCATGCACCTTTGGCATTTAGTCATGCCTGCCACATGACCACAGAGATGTCTTTGGACAGCGGTGGCTCTTCGGCTTTACACATACGTACGAAGAGAACCTTTACTTTTATGCATACATACATACATACATACATACATAAAATTAATTGTCAGAAATCTTCCCATGGGAAAATTTCATTGATTGGAAAACAAACAGATGATAAGAGGGGAGTTGATGTTTGACTAGAGGAAAACAGAGAGAACAAACAATTACTCTTAAAAGGGAGTAATTGGTAAAGACATTAATAAAATGAAGTAATACTATTTGACTGTAAACGAAATCAAGGCTGTTTGGGAACAATATACATAGAAATTACTTATGAGACTGCTTGATACCATAATAGAAGATATAGAACTGTGATGGTGAACCTATGGCATGCCTGCCACAGGTGGCATGTGAAGCCATATCGGTGGGCATGCCAGCTGATTTTCAGGCTTTCTGGGCCCACTGGAAGTTGGCAAACTGGCCATTTCTGGCCTTAAGAGGGCCTCCATGGGGGTGGGTAAGGCCGTTTTATCCATCCCAGGCTCCTAGAAAGTCTCTTGCCATTGTGTGCCAAAAGTAGGGTGAGCGAAGGGAGGTCATGCATGCATGTGGACGTATAATTATGGGTATGGGGACATGCACTCACAACCACCCCACGTGACCCCCAAATTTGGCATGCAGTGGCAAAAAGGTTAGCCATCACTGATATAGAAGAACAACAGATTGTTAGATAAAACAGGCACCGAGACTGGTTCAAAGGTGGATTTTTTTTGGGGGGGAATGCTGTGTGTGTGTGTGTTTGTTGGTATTTGATGCTCTCTGAGCTTGGTTTTTTTCTTGCAGATGTTTTACTACCCAAGCTAAGCCACATCATTGGTGCTAGTAAGAAGTGGGGTGTGCCCTATCAGTGTTGGTGGGGGTGGCTATTTCAAACCCCAAGCTACAAAAAATGCTGGATTGTATAAAAAGATGTTATGAATCTACAGAGTTTTTAGCAATGCCAGGATACAAGAGTGATATGAAAAAAAAAAGTCCAAATAGATTTGCAAATGAAACCAGCTGATGTCTTAAAAATTAAAGGGGAAATACAAATAATAAATCAGAAGAGTGACTCGGAATTCCTTCTTATTTCAGATTTACAAAAGGAATGTGTAAAATCAAGGAAACTCTTTCTGAGAGGAGACAAACATTACTTGATGGCATGAAGGATTAAGCTTAACATCAGATTTATTTAAAAAAATGGAATTTAAATTTACACCATTATGAATTTTATTTTTACTTTGACTTTGTAATTTAATAATAACTCTGTCAGAAACTTGGTAGCCAGTGATCATGGTCTAGAATTTTTAAATTTTCAAAAAAATAAATCTAAAAATATGTTTCAGAACTGAAATGTTCTTTCTCAAGTCTTTTAACAATAGGAAGAGAAAGTAAAGAAGCTCTGTAAAAAAATCAGTCTGGCAAATAAAAAAACCCTCTAATAAATTATCTTTATCTACTGTAAGCTAAAAATAAGTCCTGTCTGGCTGTAGTGCTGGTCATAAATTTCATGAAATCTCCAAGAAAGGAAAAATGAGGCATCCTTTGTAATTTTATTCTGCACCTCCTTCAGTCTTATTAAAAGCTGTTCATATCTATTTCTTCAGCAAATGCTTTCTTGATTTTATCTTTCTATCGCTGTTGCTTGCTTATTGTTTAGTCTCATCCTTCACAGTTACATTAACAGAGATAGACAAATGATCACATATGCATATATTTCAGATGAGGGCAAAGGATTTTCCAGGAAACTAAACGATACTATGTAGATAGTTCTTGACAAAACAACAGCAATTAGGACCAGAATTTCCATCACTAAACAATGCAATCATTAACCGTGACAGCATTGCTTAGTGACAGCAATTCGTGCAGACCCGGTTGCCGTTATTAATTAAATCCCATGTTTGTTAGGCATGGCAACTTTTCTTCTGGTTTCCCATAACCAAGTCAGTGGGAAAGCTGGAAGGAAGTCACAAGCAAGCAGACAGGTGGCTGCTGCTGGGTGGGGAAAGATGTGAGAGGGTGAAGAAGGGTGGAAGGAGGCTTATTAGGGGTTGTGGAAGGTGTGTGGGAGTGCAAGGAAAGCATGCTGAGGGTGTCAAGGGTTATGGAGGATGCTCAAGGAGACAAAGACGGCATGGTGGTTGAGGATAGTGTGTGATGCGGTACAGGACAATGCAAAGGAGGGGCTGGGAGGAACAGGAGTGTGTGCAAGGTGTGAAGGACGCATGAGGGTATGAGAGACATTACAAGAGTTGGGGAGGGTGTATGTGGGTGCAGGAAAGGCCTGGTGAGGGTTGAGGAAGATACACACAGGTGGAAGAAAAGTGTGGTGAGACTAGGGAGATCTATGAGAACGCACAATGAAGGTCAAGGAGCTGTGCAATGCTGCAAGAGGTCTAGTGAGAATTGGGGAGGGTGTGTGGGAATACATGAGTGGCAGGAAAAATGCAATGGGGCTTGGGGAGGGTGTACAAGTGGAAGAAAGTTATGTCGGCAACTTGCAACCTTCCCTGCCAGCTTCCCTATTGACTTTCTGGGAAGCTGGTAGGGAAAGTTGCAAATAGTGACCAGTTGCAACTGGTCAGAAGTGTGAGCTGGATGTCAACTGTCCAGATTATTATTATTGCTGAAGAAATGATTGCAAACTGAAGACAATCTATTAATTGTATCAGCTAACTAGCAAACTAGGAATGAAAATGATCTTTGTCTTAGAATGTTTCCCAGCTACCTGATTTTCCAGAGACATGTTTCTTCTCTTAATAATTAAAAATCTGCTTATCCTGAGACAGAAGGAGGGAATGACTCCTTTTCAAGGGATCCGTCTACACAAACCAGAATAGAGCAGATTCATTCATTTTCAAAGCATTGTCTTTAGATTGTGTTGCAGGCCAATTCTCATGGGTTTTCTGAGGGAAACAAGCTTAAACAAAGTTGTCAGGTTCCTTGACCATGATGTTGTGAAGGGTTCTTGGGAAGAACTGCGAAGTAGTGATAGATCTGGTGTATTTATTTATACATTCAAGCAGACAATTATTTTTTTCTTTTTTTTAATCCTTGATATCAACTTTATCTGAATCTATCCTGGGGAATAATGAGGACAAGAACTGAATCATTTTCAGCTGATATTTTACTCAGAGACAACTGCTGACTCTAGCAAGTTGGAGCTGTTTTCACAGTTTTAAACATAAGGAGAGCATATTGGCTTAATCCAACATTCTATCCACCCAAATGTCACTTCAATAATATTTTTAAACTACTGATTTGGCACAGATTTGACATGAATATGTGAGTGATGGCTTTGCAAAAACAAAGAAGTATAATAAAAACTCAGATACATATCCACAAACACATTCAGAGACAGAAGGCATGTGTTAATGAATAATATCATATTGGGAGGAAGGACCAGAAAAATTGTTTGAACAAGTTAAAAGTTATTTCAGGACATTTATAAAAAATTACAATGCTTTAATATAGGAATTACTAACACTCTCATGAATATCAGACAATATTTTATTCATTTGCTAGCTTCTTTACTTATTTTGGTGTGTACGACTTGGTCTATTCAAATATTATTCCCTTCATCATCCACAAGCGTGACACATTTTCAACCTTCAATTCTACTAGCAAGGGAAGTTTTGCAATATTTAGCATGTAAGGCTATGCTTTTAAATGGAAGACAATATTGCATAACTCTAGGTGTTCAACTATAAAGTGGATTCAGATTAACAATTAGGTGACCCATTTTAAATATAACTCCATTTATTTAAAAATATTCAGGTGCTAACAGGCTAATGTAGCACCCACATGTAATTATTTATCTATTCCAAATTCTATTTCTAGTGTAAAATTATAATTTAAGATATAACTACAGTATTTTTCTTAAATTTGAAAGGCTAGAAAGCACAAGACTGGGAGTTTTAGTCCTATCAAAATCATGACAGCCAGTTGGGTGACCTTGGCCAAGGCACTCTCTCTCAGTCCAACCCACCACATGGGATTGTTGTTACTGTGGGGAAAATAGGAGGAGGAAGGTGTGTTGGATGTTTGCTGCATCAACTTATTTGTTAAAATAATAATATAGGCAGGGTATAAAAGAACCAACCAACCAAATAAAATCAATTAGTTTGTCTAACCCTCTCAGCTTCTCATGGGTAAGCCTGGAATTAGAAACACATGGTCAATGATTCAAACATGCATCTCTTTTTTAAATATGTTTATTGACAGGATTAAGGAAATCTCAATGGCAATGGTTAAAAGACACAACTCTCCAATAAAAATGCTTATTGTTAAGACTAAGGAAAATTAAGGCAAGAATTCTGGTAATTGTTCAAGCCTAAAATGTAAGCCCTAGTGGACACTTCCGGATGGGAGAAGTACTACCCACCTGTTCCTTGCTCTTGCAACAGACTAGCATTGCCCCAAACCATTTGTTTCTATTTGTAGCCAGAGCTAGTTCTCACAAATATCATGTAAAAGCATTACATTGTAAAGTGATCTTAGCATTCC
>JANHFP010004259.1:45437-55699 GCA_032468135.1 Calamaria suluensis | reverse complement strand
GACTTTGATATTTGCAAAACAACTGGAATTGGGTGTGCTTATTGGTAAGGCCGTGGAGCTACAACGACGATCCGACAAAAGATGAGATAAAAGATATGAAAAATAACTATGAAGAATCTTCAGGATAATTGAGAGGTGAAACAAATTAAATGTGTAAATTTCGAACGATAAAATAATAGGAATAAATATGGAACAAATATAAATAATTAAAGCAAGAGATTTAAATGATGCTTGGATTACTACTGAATTTACAAGAGAAATAAACCTATTTGAGAGCAAGAGTACTTGATTAAAATAGTAAGGTGAATATCCTTGAATCCTTAATTATTATTTTTTTAGGTTTGAAAGAAAAAGATGTTCCTTACAACATTTAAATTTTAAGTAAAGGTTTAATAATATCAGAATATTACATAAAATAAAGGTATACAAAATTGACTTGTTCGATCAGGGAAAAGACCATAAATACTTTTACAAAATACTGGAGACTTTTTGCTGAACATCAATAGAACCAAATTAATGGTTTTTGGATTTACAGTATCAATTGAAAAGGGTTAGATATAGAAAGTTGTAATGTAATTTCAAGGAGGGAAGAAGATATTAAATCTGATTGTAACATTATTAAAGAAGATTGGAGGTAACTTTCTTAAATATCTTTTTTCTTTTCTTTTTTCTTTTCTTTTCATATTTACACATTGTATTTTTTTTTCATCTTAATCTTATTTTATATTACATTTCGCTATTGTTAGTCTTTAGTAAACATTATTTTAAATAGTTGTGAACATTCAAATAAGCATGCTTACATTAGTAAGGACATCTGTTAGAATGACTGAAAGGAAGGAATCCTGCTAACTTCTCTTCCTTCTCCTTAAAGAAAATTATCTCCGTTCACAGAAAAGGAAAGAGGTTTCCCAGGACCCAGAATATCCCAAGAATCCTATTGCTTAATGTCAAAGGCTACTAGTTGCTTTGCATAATGTAGCACATCTTCCATGGGGCATAGAAGCAGACCATCATTCCTCTTTATGAAGCTCTATGGAAGGAGTACCAATACTGCACAATGAGTACTGAACACCAGAACAACTAAACAGAAGAACAGTTTTTCCCCAAATGCATTCACTCTGCTAAACAAATAATTCCATCAACACTGTCAAAATAGTTACTAAGTCTGCACTACTATTAATCTTTTTATTGTTCCTATCACCCATCTCCACCCACTTATGACTGTATGACTGTAACCTTTTTGCTTGTATCCTTAAGATTTATATTGACTGTTTCCTAATATGATTTGATTGTTTACTTGTTCCCTTTGACTATCATTAAGTGTTGTACCTTATGATTCTTGATGAATGTATCTTTTTTTATGTACACCGAGAGCATATGCACCAAGACAAATTTCTTGTGTGTCCAATCTTGGCCAATAAAGAATTCTATTCTTTTCCTTTCTTTTCTTTTCTTTTCTTTTCTTTTCTTTTCTTTTCTTTTCTATTCTATTCTATTCTATTCTATTCTATTCTATTCTATTCTACATGGCTAAAGACTAAATCAAAATTAAATGGTCTTTTCAAACTTTACATAGATATAGAGCTCATATTTTGTTTGTTGGCTTCAATTCTGTTAGCTTTTGCAGGAAAAAAAAACATTGGAAATAATACGTAGATCCTTATGTTCCTTACTGCCTCCTCTTCATCACTGCATCATTCAATGACTTTTCAGGGAATTTATCTGCAATTTTTAAAAAAAAGCTGGAAGAAGAACACAGCACAGTATGTGTTGTATGGACCATACCTACCTCATATTCTTCTTTGAATCCATAGCCTTCTGCACATTTCATCTGAGTGATATGTTGCAATAAATCTGCAACACGAATGGCTGGATGAAGTTGGCCTGTCTGATATGGCACATCAACAGGGTCTCGTTTTTTGTAGGTATGTGACTGGACCACGCTACTTGTGTCACTTCCGACTGTATGAGTTTCATCTAGGGAAAGAAGATGCAATAAAGTATCGGACTACTTCCAGTTGATATATAAAGTTAACAATACATTTTGAACATGTCTTTTAACACCATCATCATCTTTCATTGTCTAGGTGGGCTAAATTGTAACTACTGTGTAGTTTATTCATGGAGATATCACAATGTATTGGGAAGAGACAGAGGTCTATTAGTTTTAAAAATGTGTAGACCATACTTTATTATTTTATTTGCTTGTTTACACCTATCAGTGAATTGGGAAATTTATTTTTTAGGATACTGATTTCTAAGCAGTTCAGAAATTTCAGACTGAAACTTCATCAAGTCCTAGTCTAATAAATAATTAAATATTTATCGGAGGAGGATACTATTTATTATTTTTCACAATATTTCAGGACTCATGTTAGTGGAAAGCAAAATGTTTAAAAATGCATAAAATGATATGGGTTGTTAAGCAAGAGAAAAATGGAAATGGAGATTGGATACATTAGGAAAGAAAATATATAGAATAGCTATGAGGAACCTTTTGATAGGAGATAATGCTGGACTGAAATTAGCATGCTGCAAATATAGATAAATATATGACAAGGTCTATCACATCAAGCATGAAATGTTATATGTCAGCTTACATGCAGGGCAACAGACAACATGACCCCACTGGACTGATTCAAACTGATGGGAAGCAAATAATCTCCCACCCTCCACAGCATTGATGGGGCAATGGGAAACTTACCATTTATTGGCACTTTAAAGAAGATACATATCAGGAAAAAAAGAGGAGAAGAAAAAAGGAAACAGGCCATAAGCAACAGTACTACAATAATAATTGCAAGGTATTTTTATGGTTGTAATTTAAGCACCTTCAGTTTAGATTCCTGTCAGACAAACTGAATATTTTATTAACATAAAGGGCCGAACAACCAGAAAAATTTTCTTTTTCTTCTGCTGAATCATGTTGGTGCTTTTAATTTAACGTGACAAGAAAAGAATACCCTCAAGTGAGAATGAAATTTCGTTTTTCTCTCATTGTAAAAAATTACCTTTACAAAGCTATTTATTAAAAATTAAAATAAACAAGTATATCGCCTTCTGAAACTATGGGTTACTTGTAAATTCTTAAGCAGGGTCATTTTATCACATGGGACCAAAGCAGATTAAATGACAGCCTGTATGTGGTTTGCTGACTGGAACATTAAGGACAAATAGGCGATGCAGGTTTTTATAGACTGAACCTTCTATATGAAAAAAAATACCCACTATTGTATGGTGGGTGTCCCCACAAATTTAATATCACGTGACAAAACAGAGAGACAGACCACGAAGCCTTTTGGCTGTAGGAATTGTGTCTAATTTAACATTTTATATATGTTGAATGGCTCTTCTAAGAGCTACAGTTCTAACTCTTCTGATGGTGACATGTTAATATGAGGTTAATATGAGAACTGAACACCATCATTTAGCATTTCCTTATGGGTCATCAGTATAAAGCTCCTCTCAATATTCATGAATTAGTATTTGTAGTGATTATTTATTACTAACAACAGATTGATAGAGTCCTGACCCATAGTCAAAGAACCATTTAACTCACTGGGGAAAACTAGAGAGGTATTCAGACCTCTGAACATTCACCAGTGGGATACATTATTTATCTATCTATCTGACATTACTAGACTAAATGGTATATGAAAGGGACAGTTGAAAAACATAATTTTCACTGTTCTTGCTTAGTAGATCTTAACCTATAGCTCCACAACAATATAATTTTCAGAGATTGGTTTTAATCCTAACTTCTCTTGTTTTGAACTGGACATATTTGATTTCAATAAAATGTGGCTTTCTCTTTTTTCCATAGTCCACCTTCCAAAAAAAAATCAGCTTTTCCTTTGGAATCTGAATGTTGAATAAACTGTAGAAGTTGTATTGAATGAATGGAGGAATTGGTAGAAATTCCCCCTTCATTTGTGAATGAAAAAGAATTTAAGAATCAAATCATTTCTTTTATTTCCATGGCAATATACCTGAGGTCCTAGTCATATTTCAGAAATTCTCCTGCCATTCATATAAACTGAAATATTTTTTAGATTAGTCTACACACTCTAATCTCTGGAGCCTTTAAATGATGTATAGGAACCACATCCCCTGCCCAATAAAGAGAGAGGGAGAGAGAAAAGTGGATGGGGGAGGGACCTAAATCAGGATTAAAACTAAGCTTAATGTGAATTGATTTCTTACATTTGGACTCAATACTATGATTACTTCCAAATTATTGAAGTATTTTTCCCTTCTATTAGATTTAAAATTATTATGTGATAATATTTTAGAGAGGTTATGGGAGTCTTAATTAAATTGGGGCGGGAGTGGTGCAAGAATATAGGAATAGAGTTCTAAACATAATAAAGAAAAGAACACCAACATTACTGAAATTATTTTGGGCTGGTGGATTGCACTGGTCCCTTAAGCAGCTAGTGAGTTGCTTAATCCTAACTCTGAATATAATAAATAGCAAATGTATGCCATATACATGTGGCAGTTTCTCCCAGATTCCAGGATGGGTCAATTTTATTATCCTGATACAAATACTGATATACAAAGTTCCCTTTAGCTCCTCTTCAACAAAACTGGGATGCATGGCATTAGGATGCATGGTATGAAAGGCAATATACAAGTGTTGTTACAATATGTTGTTGCTGAAATGGCACCTGAATATTACAAGGTGGCTGAGACACAAAAAGACAAAATAAATAAGAAAATAAGTAAAGAAAGAAACAGAGGGTTGGAAATTGGTTTATGAAATTTCAAAGTAAAGTATGTAGAGACTTTATTGTTTTCGTTTTAGGTTATTATATTATTGTTAAGCAGCAGGATCCATTGCAGGGCTGCAAAATGAGTCAATACAACTTTTGTATTTATGTTGAGTATTCATATAAAGCCCAGTACAATCATTTCTGTTAGACATCCCTCTATATATTAGAAACATACTTTTTCATAAAGAAGTGCATATGGATCTTTGAAATAAAGATCTGATTATCCCATCTGCATGCAGTTAGATACTACAGTTATCAATTTCCTTTAGGAAGCGCATATTGAAATTAAATTCTAATTGCACTGCCAATATGTGAAACATAATTGATGGCCTTTTGGTTGCTCAGAAAGTTACCAATTCTTAGATCTACTTATTTTTTGCTGTATTTCAGAACAACATTGCAATATGGTAAGAAACTGACCAAAATATCGTAAGCCTAGTTATTGATTTCAGTTTAAGAGAAGAGCGTCTTTGATGGGAGGCTAACCTCTAATAGTGAGGTTGCAGGCTGAATTGTTTCAGAAAGCTGTGCTTCAAATGTAGAATGCCTCTTTTATGTATGAGATGGGGCCCCAGACATGGTCTTCCAAAAATGGTTGAAAGGCCAATTTCACCCCTGAAATGCTACAATTTGAATATACAATGCACTCCACTGTATTAACTGATTTTTAATTTACATCTGAGACATTCCATATTAAATGAATTTACATGGGAATAGTGCTGCTCTTGCTGGTCTGAGATAAATTTATTTACATATTATTTATTTACTGTTATATAAAAACGCACAGAAATGAGTACAGTAAAAGTAAACCTTTTACATCAGTTTCACTTCCTTGGACTTTGGTTGGCAGGTCTCTGCTACTGTTACTGAAGATTTTTTAAAACATAAAAATATTTCATAACTATAATTTAATGACAATAAAAAGCAGTTTAATTGTTTACCTTGGCCTGATATTGCAGTTACTTATTTTCCATGAAAAACACTATCCAAGAATTGCTACTTCAAAAAGATGTGTAATTATAGTGAAGTTCTTGCACAGGAAAAATTGCATGTTAATAATCATTTTAATGTAACAGAAGGGAAAATTATTAAATACAGGGGAAGTGATTTAAATCTGATTTAAATGTATTTCATTTCCACCATTATTTTTTTAAATGGGTCATCTACCGACCTATTCAAGAATTGAATGGAGCTCTTTGCTTTGAAAGAGCTTGCATTATTATGAGTTAAACAGAAAATATTCCTTTTAGTACCTCTTTTGGGACTCCCCCACCCCATCTGACAATTTCAAAACAAACAAGACTTTTCTTTATTTGTTAGTCATCTGAACAAACTCTGACTTGCTGGGAATACATACAAATATTGAAACTAAATACTTGTTGAAAAATAAGAAAGAGAGGTACTTTCTTTCCAGGTCTTGTGCTTAATATTGTTATTCTCCTAACAATAAATCCTAGCTTGGTTTTAGCTGTGTACAGTAAGTTACAAAGAATTTAGAGTTTGGAGGTATAATTAATGTATATAAATAAACAGTGATGCAGTTCTTTGATATTATAATTTATTATTATTTTTAGGCATTTGGAAGCATCTTAGGATAGAAACTGAAATAGTTCTAAAAGTAAAGCCCAAAAGTTTCTTTAAAAAAAATTATACAAAATAGTTCTTGAAAAATACTCCATTAATTGGTGCTATAAAAATATATACCTTGATATGCACTTTTGTTAAAGAGCTTGCTTAGTAATTTTCTCCTTTTATTAGAGAAAATGTTTATAACAACTGGAAGGTACAGCCAAAGGTACACATATATTTAACAATAAAACATATTAGAATCTTCCATAAAAATCTTATTATTTATACAGAAGGGGGGCTTCAAACTTTATATATGTATAGCACCTTTATGCTTTTAATGAAGCAGCCTATCCTATACTTCTGTGTGAGCCTTGAAAAATTTGCTTTAAGATTTTTATATTTTTTAAATAGAGGTACCCTCTTTTCAGGCTTATGCTGAAAGTTAAAAAGTATGTATGTTTTTGAACAAGGAAGAGTGAGATGCTGTTTTTGTGCTAATTAAGAAGCAAACAGAGTTATGATTTAACAGTAACAGGTTCTTTTTGTTTATTGAAAATGTCATAACATTTACAACTTGCTACAGAAAAGCTGTAAAAATCACTGTAAAATTCATTTGCATACCTATTATTGTATTACTCTGATGACTGCAGGTTCCTTACCAGTAATTTATAAGAAACCATTTTCTTTAGATTCCAGTTATAATTAACTTTACTAGTTAAAAGGTAAAGCACATATGTTCTAATCGTTCCCGACTCTAGGGGGCGGTGCTCATCTCTGTTTCTAAGCCAAAGAGCCAGCGCTATCTGATGAAAAGTCTGTGGTCATGTGGCCGGCATGACTAAATGCCGAAGGCGCACGGAATGCTGCTATCTTCCCACCAAGGTAGTCTCTACTTTTCTACTTGCATTTTTACATGCTTGATTGGCAGATTGCTAGAACTGCTAGATTGGCAGAAGCTGGGACAAGTAATGGGAGTCACACCATTATGCGGTGTTAGGGATTTAAACCACTGAACCTTCTGATCGATAAGCTCAGCATCTTAGCCACTGAGCCACCACATACCCTATTCTTTGCTTATTATAATTAGCTTAACATTTGTTATATTTTTAAGAGGTGGGGAGAGGGAAATCACAGGATGAGTCACGCACAATGAATTTCCTTTGCCTTTGTTTATGACAGAAGAAAAGGAAAACCACTTTTGACTTCAGCAGGTTAAATATAATTTAGGATACGATTTGACAGATTCCTGTACCAGTGTTTTTAAGGCCAAAACATTTAAGTTGGATGGGTAGGTTTTATTTCTGCTTTCTCTTTTTGAAAGCCTATGTATACAATAGTTTTATAGTAGATTCAACAAACTGGAATTCATACGATGAAATTATGCACCAATAAGGACAAGGAAAAAAGAAGCAGCAATTTAAATACTGGAATGAAATTCTTATTACATATTATTATATTGTTTTGCTTGGTTTAGATTAAGATTAGTATAGTAGTAGTACAAAGCACAGCCCATTTTTGTTATTATTTAATGTGCAGTAGTATTTCATGCTGCTTTTGTTAGGTTAGCATGGTTAACTCATTTCCCTTCATTTTCTTTTTACTGGACAATCAGTAGTTTTCAACTTCCTAAAAGAAAGGAAAAAATATGCTTCTTGTCTCAGAATTCTAGTACATTATTTATACCTGTATGGGACTTGGTACATCTTATTATTCTGATAATCCCATTTATTTGTGATACACAAATAAAAAATAAAGTGGAAAATATTTACTATGCTATAGAGTTCATAAATCATATTTAACACTAATAGCACATTAATTATAGACTAAATTAAAATTATGCTGACTTTTTTCTACCATATTTGTATTGTTTGATTCGCCCATTATTTTATAAATATGACCAATAACTAAAAATCTTGGAATGCCCCCCCATCTACTAAATCACCTATGATAATAAAAGCCTAGTGTGATAACTGGTACTTGAATGTTAAATGCAGAATAGTTTGCACATTTTGAATAGAATAATACACTTGTTTAAGTACAATGTTTCACTACCTAGGTTGAACTTGTATTGTTTCTGCAACAGACACTGATAAAGGGAAATGTTCTCACCTAAAATTGCAGTTGGCACAAATGGATCTGTCATACATCATAAGCAGGTCAATGCAGAAAAGGTAAAAAGAGAAAGAAAAGTAAATAACGAACAAATGTTTCAATTTTCTTTTTGCTCAGAAAGCCAAGAGTTATAAGCCATAGAGCTTTTACACTTTGAAAGTATTTTTGGACAAGTGCGGTTGCAACATCTTTATTTGTTGAAGCAGTCCAACTTTTTCAGGGTTCTCCATAAAGAAAAGAAGAAAACAAGTTGGTTGCTTTAAGAGTCACCTTGGTTTAATAAATTGATTCTTAAAGGAATGACATATTTTTGGAACTTCATTCAGGATCCTGAAAAAGCCATATTGCTTTAATGGTTTATAACAGTTTTCAAGCCAAATCAGCAGCATTTCTTTAGAGTTACTTTCCAAAGTGTGAAAAACTCTAATAAGAAAGTTATTTCATGCAAATGGTATTTAGCTCTTTTAAAAGAATTTTATATATATGGGCAATCACAAGAATATTCTGTAATTTTCATATATGTGTTTAAATTTTGGTCATGTTCAGTATTTCAGTCTGTACTTAAAACACTGATAATGGAGATAGGATTGCTAGGTGTGTGCATAAGAGATATACTCAAGCTTCTTATTCTCTGTGGTAGCCATTACCCCTGCTAGACTTCAAGGAAGTGAGTACTCTTCTGATTCTCTCTCTATAGTTGGCTGGGGGATTCTGGGAGTTGAAGTCCACACATCTTAAAATGACCAAGTTGAGAAACAGTGCTCTATAGATTTTTCCCTGAATTAGGGAAGCAGAAGACAGTTTCTAAGAAATTGTTATAAAAGTAAACTAAACACAGTATTTAAAAACCAATGAAATATCTGGTTACCTGGATAATATGAATTGGGAACAGTTGTACTCAGGGTGTTCGTTTTCATTGTAAATGAAGAGGGTGACGATACAGCTGGAAAGAGAACACTATGTAATAAGTCTATACAAAAGTATTAGCGAACGATAGCTTATTTGTATCACACCCCTAGATGATGAATCTTGTTAAATATAATAAGCAAAAATATATTGTGGAAAAAATGATCCGTGAAAAATTTGCAATAGCTTTTCTATAACTTGGAATTATTTAAATCTTTTTTGTTTTCTTAGATATATACCTATTGTGTTTCTTTCATTTTCTTGCATGCTTTGTAAGGTGCCTTCTGCAAATAGGAACTCTACGACTCAGTTTTGTATATATATCTTGCCACACCTATCATCTATCATAAAATGGAGATGTAATATGGATTTCTCCTCAGTGATACTGGAAGCAACATTGTAGGAAATAATTACAAGCTGCTACAGGCAACTTAAAACACTTTTAAATGTTTTACATTAGGATACAATCTTATGCCCATTAACTGAATTGAACTGACATATGTATCCTTTTTTGGAATTGTGTGACTGTTATGAGTAGGTTTCTGTCGTAGCCATATGATCTGGGGAAAAAGAGGGGGTTCCTTTAATTAGTTTCAAAAATGTGCTGTATTCATGCATCTGTATATTACAAGGCATCTTTTCCACAATCTAATATAAAGCATTTCACAGTCCTAAAAGACACTTTTGAATCCTCTTCCATGGAACTATTGCCCTATCGTTTATAAGCATTTTATCTTTTCACTCATGGATGAATCTTTCCTTTAAAAATAGTAATAAAAATACTTTTGTATAGCTTATATCATGTTCTAAAAATAGTATAGCAAGTAAAGAGTTCACAAGAGGACTCTAATTCATTTCCTGGCATCTTCAATTGAATAGATTTCAAATAGCAAAGCTGAG
>JANHFP010004259.1:34208-45337 GCA_032468135.1 Calamaria suluensis | reverse complement strand
AAGCTGAGATCTGTTTAAAGATTATTGCCTGAGAGCTGGAAAATCTGTTGTCAGACAGAATAGATTAGCTTTACCTTAACATGTATTCTTGATGTGTTGGGGAGAGATTACTCAGAATCCTAGGGAAGTTGCAGTCTCTTACGTTTTGGGATTGTACTATTTTGGGAATGTTTGAAATAGTCCATTCTGGCAAGATGGACAAATTGTCTGGATAGGGCAGCTTCCTGTATTCATAGCTTTAATTTTTTTCTGAGACAAAATATTAACACAGTATGGAATCTCATCTTAAATACCATCTTAGTCTTAGGAACCTGGATCAATCTGGCTCAAAAACAAATAACAATTTACTGAAATCTTTTATGGTGGGAACTCTGAAATTTGTCAGTTGTAGATGACAAATAATGAGCGACTATTTGCACGTATTATGATATTTCTTAAAAAAGGAGAGTATCAGGCAGCATTGTATAATAAACGAGGAAACTGAATGTTTGGAAGCAAGGAAAAGACAAAAATACAAAATTTTCTTTATCAAAGATTCAATTCCATCTTCTTGCTATACGATATGGAATGTTGCACAGATGAGAACTTGGAGCTCATGGACTGAGTAACAAGATTTAAGAGCCTTTCACACTTCCCTTTGCTATTTGCTCTGCAGAAATTAAAATGGCTTCCACTTACATCTCCCATTTAGATTGTGTGTATCCATGAAAGAGAAAGCTTCATCACAGTTGGTACCTTGTTCAGCATAGCTTTTATCCATTGAGTTCACCATCACTGTCATTTCCTGTCTTGTGTTACTCAATGTCTCCTTTCGCTTTTTGGCCAGTTTTCTTAAGAAAGAAATATTAAGGAAAGGAGATGATGCTTCAATAAACAAGCATAGAATTCATTATTCTTATTACATACAATTTATAAATTCACTTCTGGTAAAAAGAACTCCCCGTACACACACACACACACACACCAGCTACAACATTTCCACTGTGAATTAATGAGAAAAGGCAGCACATAAAATTAGCATAATAAAATACATAATTAAAGAGTTATATATACTATATAGAGATGAAGGAAAAATAATGGATGCCTAAAAAGGGATTATGGATGCCTGAGCACAAGGTACATCTCCAGAATAGTAGGCTGCCTTTGTGTTATTGACTCCTTGGATTCTAAAACTGGACTGAAAAACCTGCACCTCTGATTTTGGTGTGACTCCTTGGGAGGCATTGCAATCAGTGTAATCTATTTTCTGATTTATTTAATTCAATTTATGGCTGGATGATGCAAAAATGTGTAAACTGATTATCAGATTCCCTATGCCAGCAAACATCAGGTGTATTAAACACTACACGCACAACATGAGTGTGTTGAAACATAAGGTTAAAGCCATCACATCCTAGAATACAGAAACTAGATATGTCAATAACTGATAATTATTCAGCTTCATTAAGTGCAGGGCAAAAAAACCATTGAAACATGGGAAAAGCAGGAAAATGAAAGAGTGGGATTAAATAGTTGTTGGTGTCAGAGGCAAACTGTACTCTCACAACTGTATGAGGATTGTCAATGTTCTAAAATGTCGTTCTAACTTTTCTTATCTAGTTGTGCCATATTATGTGTCTGAGAAACAAGCTTGAGTCTAGTAGCCAAGTTAAGCTGCGTGAAGTTGAGGGGTTAAGGTTTACTGCTGAACCCTGCTTTGGCTAAGGCTGCCAAGATGCGAAAAATATGTTCAGTTATATTAAGAGAATAACTCTGGAAGTAAAACAGAACCACCACCCCCTAAGCTATATAAAGTCCTTGCTAACAGTCTGAAAATATTTAAGACTTAAGTCTGTTTTTTCTTCTTCTACCACATTAAAATTATGATTTTTGTGGAGGAGTTTCTGAAAATTAAAGCATGCTCAATGCTCTGTAGAACCTTGGGGCTGAAGGTTTATTTATTTGTAAGATTTATATATCATGTCAATCTGATCAGCTTTTAATGGTATATTTCAGAGCACCAGTAACAATGGGTGGAATGAAATTTTACTGAACACAATGACAGTGCTTCAGGGGAAGACTGTGAGAACTATCAATCAAATGGTATTATACAGATATGTTTGCACAGTTGATAAACTGAATTTCTCTGCCTTTCTTACATGGAAAATAGCACTACGCATTAGAAGGAGAAATAATGATAATCATTAATGTGGATGATTTTGAGAGTGGTTTGGATGCATTTATGGAGGACGGATCTATCAAGTGTTCTCACTCAAGGCTGAATGTCACCCTGATGAGGACAATATACAGGGGAACATTGGTTGGAAAGCAATCAATCAGAATGCCATAAAGTCTTTTGGCTACTTTGAGAATCATAATACTGGATTAAGATAGTCTTCAGTTTGATCCAGCTTGTTTTTTTAGGTCATACTTCCTGTTGTCTCAGGTGGAGATTTTCTCACCATCTTCTCTCACCCTTTTAACTGAAGGTTCTGGAATCCAAATATCTTCTCCACCCATAGCATATATTGTATTTAAGCCACAGGTTCTTTTTCTCAGCTATGATGCATTGCTTATAAACCAATTTTCTACTTTCTATATTATACATTTCTGCCCTGCAGTAATATCCCTTATGTGTCTGCTCAAATATTTCAAGTATGGGTTAAGAGGAAATGTCCATTTTGTGGCCTTAGTAATTATAGCGAGAATGGAATTTCCGTTTTTGTGTGAATATATAAATCAAGGCTTAGAATTGCAACTATTATTCCTTTTCTTCTATGTAATGGGCATATAATTTTCTTTGAAAAGTTTGAATTTAGGAACAGATCCAAATAAACAAGTTTAGTATACATCAACACGATGTCTGATGCATGTCAGTATACTGAGTATCTTTAAACCACTGTCAAATCAAAAGTGGGAACAACTGACAAATTTCTTTTTCCACTCCACACATTAATGAATGTGGAAAGAAGTTTAGTTGTCTGTATTATTATGAAACTGAAAAACCAATAACATTCCCCCAATATTCCATGTTCTTTCAGAGTTTTCTATCTATTATGTTTGACCTTTCAAAGATCCTGCTCTCAAAAGGCCCTGGTCAATTTTAGTATGAAGCTTCATATAGTTCAAGATAGCTTATTATATTGTACAGACTCTATAGTCAGAGTATCTCAAAAATGACAAAAATAATGAAAGATTTCAGGGTCATTGTATGATTGACAAGACCAATTACTAGACAGTTAAAAATAAAAAAACCTAATTATTTTGGCATCTAAATTTGCTATTCTTGTTTAAAACAACACAGAAATCATGAGAGGTAATTTTTATGTATTATATAAAAAAAATAAAAAACATGTTCTCATCAAATATAAAAAGTGCAGAATGGTTGAGCTGAAAACACCTTGAAGATATTTCAACCTTTAGAAAGTACAAAAAAGTGTGTTGCTTTAAAAATCAGGGAACTATGGGTTGCAATGAGAATTTGCATTTGTTATTTGAATTCAACTTTTTACCCAAATGACTTATAACTTACCCAAGTCATAAGTAAACATAAATTTAATAACAGAGTAACTCTGCAACTGAGTTACTTTCATCTTTCCCTTTCAAAGGCCCTTTCCAGGTTAAGCCATATAACAGAAACTGAATTTAGTGGTATAATCATATAGATGGAAGCATTAATTTGAATGATATTAGTTTACTCTTCAACTGAAAGATGATGTAAGACATTTCCTCTATTTTTTCTGCTACTTAATTTTAAGATATATAATAGGTTTATATATTACACCAGAATAATATCTAGTTGCTCTCTGAGCTGATAACAGTTAATTCCAAGTTAGTAAGCACTCTAGATGACGGTGCACCATAGAAATAAACAAAGTAAAAATCTAATATAATAAAGAAGAAAATACTATTTCAACAATAGTGCATTTTTCCTGTTAGGGAGGATAATTTCTTCACTTATTTAAACATCTTATCTGATATTTGATAAGTTTTCCATTCTGTATTTTTGGGATATTACTGAATATATGGGCAACCCTGAGGTCAAACTTGGGACTACCGAGTTAATATATGACAACTAATATGACAACTGATAATACAGGTAATATTTTCCATAAAGACATATACTAGTAACATCATCTTAAGACTAATTATCACTTGAGGAAGGAAAATGCTAATAATTAAAGAGTCCCCTTCATATTCAAGTCAAGCTTTTAGTTGCAGACCTGAAACATGAAAGGATTAATGAGCTGCCAATGTAAATTCCTTTTAAAACTTCAATAAAGTTAAATAGTAGATCTTTTAAAGCTAGTTCTAATACAGCCAGGAGAGCTTGCCTATAAAAGCTCAAAGCCCGTTGAAGATCCTTATTTCAATCAAGAACTCAAAACATCGTAACACGTATTGTGATAACATTTCAGTACTCAGGATTGAAGTACAGGCAATTCTTGAGTAAGACAGCAGTTGGGACAGATCTGCTGCTGCTAAGTGATGCAGTCATAAAAGGCAATGACATGTGACTGCATCACTTAGTGATAGCAATCCAGGCAGTCCCAGATGCCAAGACATGCAGGTCATTAAGTGGGAAGCAGCAGGAGTTCTAAGAAAGGAACAAGGATGCTGCAGAGGGAGGGAGTAGGCCCAACTGGTATAGGCTTTGCACAAGTTGAACAAGGAGTATGTGTACTGCAGTATGGCACAAGGAGAGGGAGGGTACAGAAGGAAGAATGATTTGTGTGTGACCATATGACAACTCAGGAAGGAGGGTGAAGGTTGTATGAAAGTACAGAAAAGTCTGAAAAGGAAGGTACATGGTGTGCATGAACACAGGGAGAGTACAAGCAGATGTGTGTGTGTGTGTGTGTGTGTGTAGGAAGCTTTGGAAAGGAGAGTGGGATACACACAGACACATGGAGGCCCAGGAAGGTGTGTGCAGTGTGTGTAAATGCATGGAGGCCTGGGAAAGAGAGTGCAAGGTGCATGTGAGCCGGTTGGGTGTGAATGAAGGCGGAAAAGAGGGCATGGTGAGTTCGAATGGGCACGGGCAAACAAATGCATGGGAGAGTCTTACCAAATGAGTTGAGACCTTACCTCCCAAGTTCCCAATCGACATTGCTTGTGAGAAGCCAGGAGGGAAGGTCACAAATGGTGCTCATGTGACCACAGGACACTGCAGAAGTGTGGTTGGCTGCCTGTGCACAAATTTTATGCACATGACAATAGGGGCACTGCAACAGCCACAACTTTGAAAACTGGTTGCTGATAGTCCCTCCTTCAGCATCAACTTTGAATGTTGCTGAACAAATTATTGTAATTTCAGGACTGTTTGCGATATCTCTTAAAGCGTCACCACAGCTAAATATTTTCATGTTAGGTTAATGTATAACTTTCCAATAGGTAGTTTTTAAAAATAAACATTTCCAAAGTATGTGCCCCTGTCTTGGTGCTGATCTTTGATCTAATCAGGAAGCAAGAAGAAAAAGTTCCTCTGAAGCCTTAGAAAATGTGTTTGTCCATGTGTAAAGTAACAAAGAAAAAAAAACTATCAAAAGTACACTGGAACAAAGTGCCTATTCCCCAGCTACAGTAGATTTGACAGACAAATTTTATCAGCAAACTAATTGCTAATCAGCTTCAAGTCAGTTTCACAATCAATGTTAAAAGCCAGCTAGTTTGATTTTTGCAGCTTATTAGGGCTGCCAGCACTTCATATCTGATTTCAAAAGGCTGCTTTAGAATGAAATATAACTCTGTCTGAAACAGCAATTTTTGAATTACTTTGGAGGGATGGGAAAAGGAAACAGCCCTATGTGGAAGTGCTCTGATATGAATATAAATGCATTACATGTTATCAGTTAATTGTGCAAATGCTCAAAAAAGAAAGACAACAAAACAAATAAATAAAAATCTCCCACATAATGGACTACTGAGTCTTTTTCTGTCTTCAGTTTTCTATGTTTCTAAGAACTTGTGTCTTAAGAACTTGGGGAAGACTACACAGGAATAGGTTTCATAGTAATTCTTAGTATTTCCACTTACACTGAATTAATATTTGCTACAAAACAATAATTTTAGGGATAGAAAATAATGCCAGTGAATTATATTACTCAAAAATATTAAGAAGCAGAATTTTGCTATAATAGAAGTGATAGTAAACTCATAACTCTAATGAAAACATCTCACAGTTAATAACAATAATTAAGAAATCTCAGAGTACTGTCATGGTTCAAATCAATATACAAGATCCAAAAAAAGTGTGTCAGGCAAAATGAACAAAAACGGTCGATATACATTGTATGTAAATCATGACTGTAGATGAGAGACAAAAGACTAACCCTTCAGTTCATGATGTGCTTACGATAGCAACACTCATAACTTAAAAGACCACAAAAGCAATCAGCCTGCTGGCATGCATGAGAATAATCATTTAACTAGCTTTCAGCCAACACTAGTTTTGACATGCCATATGTAGCAGTCATCCTATTGCTCTTGGTACATTCTGTCTCCAAAGCAAACAGCTTAATATCCAACTGGCAATGTGTCTCATGCCATCAATTGTATCTGCATAGAGCACTAGAAATGGGGAAAGAACCCCCAGGCCTTTCTATTCCTTTTTCCTAAATGTTAGGATTCAAACAAGGTTGAATGGTGCTTTGGAGCACTCAGGGTTGTCACGTGGATCCTGTCTACAATTTCTTAAAGCAACTATATCTTTTTAGGGATTGCACAGTTTCCCTCTGCAGTTGCAGGTCAGTCCTGAGAATAATTATGTACGGTTTAAGGAGTTATACAGAGTTTCTACATGCTTCAAAGCACTTTTTTTGCTTCCAAATCCAAAGCACTGAACAATACTGCTGCAACACTACTGTTATATTGCTGCTGCCCTGAGAACTTAGTCGGACAAGTAGGCATAAATTAAGCTCCACCCTATTTAGCTGCTTAGGTTCAATGACACACACTTAATTACAGGTTACCCTTAACTTACAACCAAAATTGGGACCGGAATTTATGTTGTTAAGGAAGATGGCTGTTACGTGAGTCATGCCCAATTTTATTACCTTTTTTGTCACGATTGAGTGAAATTTGTTAAGGGAATCACATGGTCATTAAGTGAATTCAGCTTGTCCCATTGACTTTAATTGTTGGAAGACGACTGAGGAGGTCACATGACTCTGGGATACTGCAACCATTGTCAAGCACCCTAATGACGTTCACATGACTTTGGGGATGGTGCAATGTTCATAAGGGCAAGGACAGGTCATAAGTCACTTTCTTCAGTTCTGTTGTAGCTTTGAATGGTTGTCTGTAGCATTCTCAAATAAAAACTTCTGGGATTATTGCTCTTTCATACCAACCCAAGAATGACCAGTGGAATAAGATGCAATGGGAAACTGAAAGTGGAATTGTCTGGAAAAGATCAGAAGGCATACTACAGGTCTACCTCTCCCTTCCAGCTACTTCTCTCTCTCTTCATCCCAGCTGCCCTGGAAAAAGCCAAAGATAACAGCGCTGAAAGAGAAATCAAATCAAATAAAAATCAGCTACAGACCTAACATGACCCAATTGATACAGGAAGTTAGTTTCCAATATTAACTATACAGCAGCCATGTTGTAGAAAATATCCCTGAGAAAAATGTCTCAGTGTTCCAAATACTACCACAGCCTCACAAAACAAAACCCTGTAGTGGTTAATCTATTGTTTATTCAAAGCCACTGGCAGAAGTTAATAGACAGTTATAAACTAATTGAGTGTGTCTGTGTTATCTCCTCATTCATCTCACTTTTTCAATTTAGCTTTGTTAGTGTTCCATATGGTGCAGCATTCCTGCTGCTTGGATCAGCCACGCTCCACAAAAATGCCCTGCTAACAACAGGAAGCTAATAGTTGAACGGTTCCTCTAAATTTGTTTGACAAAGCTGACATTTAACACACCATGTCACATTGTCAGTAATCTGCAATTTACCCGTAGGCAGCCAGTGGATGCTCATTTTATTTACCTCTCATATTTAAGAGCATAATTAATATTCCATTCTGAAACAAAAATGAGAATTTTACAAAGATTGTCATTTAAATTGTCCATTACAGCATGCGCTAAAATAAAACATTTGCTATATGCATCATTGTTAAAAAGATATGTATAGCTGTAATTTAATCTTTTAGACTTAATATAAACCAAATTCTGCTGTAAGTTTAATGAATTAAAAAGCACAAATTCTTCTATTATTTTGTTCTTTGAACTCTCTAAAGACCCCATTCAATATTATATAATATTGAGAGAGATTACCTAAACCATTATCATTCTAATTGGGTACAATTTGCAAAGAGCCACAACTAAAGCAATATCCGTGCAATTTGTTACATTACCATGAAAATGATAAGAAAATAGAGCTTTACATAATAGGCTTTTTTAAAAAAACAACACACTAAAATGGGTGCTTTACTAGGATAAACATTTTGATCTTATGAAAGTGGAAATGGGAAGAAAATAAAACAAATTCTTTATTATGGATAATAATTCAGTTTACAACTTAATCAATGGTGATTGTTATCAGCTGAAATAAATATATTTACTCCAAACCTAAGTAATATCATAACAAGAATTGGCACAATTAAGAGCTAATTTATATATTTGTTTGTTTATTTATTTATTTATTTATTTGTTTTTTTTTTCATATAAATAAAACTAGATACATTGTTTTTCCCAAAACAAGACATCCTGATAATGAGCCCAATCGGGCTTTTGCATGCATGACAATAAGGGCAAGCACTTATTTCAGGGTTTAAAAATATATAAGACAGGGTACATCTTATTCAGAAAGTTAGGGAATTTACAGGTTTCTAATTATCTTGTGTTTTTGCACCAGCTACATACATATTCAGGATAGATCTCAAGGAAAACAAGACCTTAGCCACTGCACAATAGATCTTCTAAATAGAAGTATAAGCCATGGTAGCACAGTGATCAGAATGCAGTACTGCAGGCTAATTTTGCTGACTGCTAGCAGATTGATTTTCACCTGCTCAAGGCCTTCCATCCTTCCGAGGTAGGTAAAATGAGGACCCAGATTGTTGGGCGCAATAGGCTGGCTCTGTAAAACCGCTTAGAGAGTGCTGTAAAGCAGTGTAATGTGGTATATTAAGTCTAAGTTCTATTGCTATTACTCAGTCGGCTTTTCTAAGCAACCAATAATAATGGTCATTATTTTATTATTTATTTTATTTTTCTTAAACCTTAACTCATCAGCCCAGCCAAATATACATGAATATTCCCCCCAAAATACATTTGTGCCTAAATGTGTAAATCTATACACATTTTAAAGATAATATCTTATGTCAGATAGACACTGATGCAAGATCCATTGGGGAGAATTTGTTTCCCAAACCAGACACAGCTGCTAAGCCATTATAAACTTGATGATTGCTTTTCATACAAGAGTAGCAGCTCAAGAAAAATTGCTGTACCAGGAAAATGCTAGAATGCTACTTATTTAAGTTGATTTTCAAATGGAAAATCAAAGTAGACAGATAAAAGATTTCTTTTTGTCATTTACTGATTGTCTTAATTATACTTTCTGTTATCTTTTAAGTTTCACAAAATGTAATGTTTCCTCAGTAAAACTGAGCACTTGATTTTATCTAATAATTTTAAAGATGATTAGTCTTTGATTTCACAGGAGTTCTAAATATATAATTAAGATAATCTTACAACCTGTTATTACTATTATTTTAAATAATAAATATAAAATGCTACCTTAGTAGGACACATTGAAATTATTTAGTTAAAACTTCTAAACCTGATAGTGTTTACTGACTGATTTTCTTACAAATCTTCTTTTCCCCGTAAAACAGCTTTCTATGCAGGGAAGACTGTCAACAAAGTCACTCTCTAAAATTTGAAAACCATTATGCACATAACATGAGATGTACTTATGCATATGATATATATGTAAAGAGATGAAAAGGTAAGCAATTATATATGAAATGGGAAAACGTTTGAAAAGATTTGTTCTGAACTGAAAGCTGATTTTGGTTGTGCCAATTTATTTTGACATGCCTGTATAATAAATGATGCTGTATTCTGCATCCCATAATCTAAAGAGAACCATAATAAAAACATGATAACCTGGAATATGATATTCTTCTGCGTCAAAGTTTTGTTTTTTTAAGCTAAATATCTCTTAGTAAAAATACTTTTTTAAAAATGATAGTCTATATACTGAAAAACTCCAGCAAGCATTTCTGTTTCTTGCATAATTTCCAGGCATTTAAACAAAGTGTGCACAATTATTATTAAATTATGGAGCATGTACAGTAAGCCTGCTCCTTTATTGCCCCTACTATTGATTGCTAAAATGGGTATCCTCTTCATTTCTTGTGACCCAACTGTGTTATTAGTTCAAGTGTGCTTCTGATAATACTCTGCCTACCATGACTTAAAATACTTAATTTAATCCTTTTAGCTGCAGAATTATTTATTTACCTACAACCATGGGTCCCTCAAAACCCATGGTTTGACACAGACTGCAAAGCAGCCAGGAAAAGATGAAGAATTAGCTAACTATAATCTATGTAAGGCAAATAACAGCAAAATTACAGCCCAAAATCTCCTTACCCAGAAACAATACTACAATCAATTCATTAGGCAAAAGAAACTGGAGGACATGAAAGCGTGATGGACTTTTCTCTTTCGTCAATAAAAACTAAAAATTCATCTTTTTTCTGATGTATCACTGCAGGACATCCTAGCCCTGGCCTGTATTAGCTGGAACACTTACCAGAAATATGAGAAAATCACTACAGGAATGATTTAGTGATTCTTCAAAGTGACAATGGCACTGAAAAAACAACTTAGGACCAGTTTTCACACCTAGAACTATTGCAGCAACTCCATGGCCATCTTCTCAAAATTTGGGTGCTTGGGAAATAGCATGTATTTATGACAGTTGCATGTCCTTCGGTCATTTTCACGGGTGACCCCGCTCCTGCATGAGCTGCATTGGCTGCCGGTGGGGTACCCGGTTCGTTTTAAAGTCATGGTAATGATCTTTAAAGCGACCCATGGCATTGGACCATGCTATCTCCAGGACCGCATGCTGTCGACTCCTCAGAGACCGGTGCGTACCCACAGAGAGGGTCTGCTGGGGGTCCCATC
>JANHFP010004259.1:19835-34108 GCA_032468135.1 Calamaria suluensis | reverse complement strand
TATGGCTGTACACCGCCCCGAGTCCGCGAGGAGAGGGGCGGTATAGAAATTTAATAAATAATAATAATAATAATAATGTGTTCACCATTTGTAACCTTTCCAGTTGGCTACTGACAAGCAAAGCCAGTTGGGAATGCCAGATTCCTTTAACCACCGTATGATTCACTTAACAACTGCAGCAATTTGCTTAACAAACTGGCAAAAAAACACATAAAATGGGATGCAATTCAGTTAATAACTGTCTTCCTTAGCAACAGAAAATTTGGGCTCAGTTGTGGTCATTAGTTGAGGACTATCTCAATGTTGTGGTAATTTGCTGAGTACAGGGAACTTATTTATATCAGGGAAAGAGTGTTCAATGTCTAATAGATCCCTATATATTAACATGGAAGAGCTGCCGTTTTGGCAACCAGGAAAACCCAAGGAGGTTATGGATCTAATTTCTCAACTTAAATCAGAGAAGCACCAGGTGCAGATTTTATTACAGCAGAAGTAAGTAAAAATAATGTAGCATTATTATATAGTATACTAACACTCTTCAGAGCGATTGAAAAAACTGCCCTATACCTAAGGATTGGGGCCTAGTGATCGTTGGGCCTAGGCATAAGAATAGGAGCAAGACTGACACTGACTATTATTGACCTATAATTCTCTTTAATATTACAAGTAAACTTAAAACTTTCACTTCAGTGAAAGCTTAGAGATTGAATGGAACAAGAAGGACTATTGGCAGAACAACAAGCTGGTTTTAAGAAAGATCGTTCAACAATTGACCAATGTCTTATACTTCAACATCTCATCAAGAAATACATTTCCTGGAATATTGCTTCACTTTATGCAGCCTTTCTTCATCTTAAGGCAACATTTGACTCTATGACTATATATAGACGATAGACTAAGCTATAGAACAAACTGTATGATACAACTATTGATTGCTGTTGTTTCTTATTTGTGCACTGCATGAAGAAGCAAATCTTAAAGTAAGATGTACCCCCAAGGGTACCTGACAGCACCCAATCCAAGTATCAGGAGAGTAAAACAATGCTGTATATTGGCACCTCACATTTTTTATATAAATGATGTGGTATGTCGACTGAAAAACCAAACTTTTATCCACCCAAAGTATAATCCAAAATCCCAAAATCTATCCACGCATATAGTATTGCTTTATTCTTATATGCAATAAGAACTGCAATAATTGAGGACACCAATCACACTTGAGAGAGGTTTGAGTACTTTCTCATATCTACTCTAAAACTAAAATAATGTGATTTGTAAATCAGGCGAAAAAGTATTCCTGGACGATCAACAACCATACCATTAGACAAGTGCATGGTAATGCCTGGGATAATATTTCAGATTACTGGAAATAAAAGTGTCTGTGCAAACTATGTTTCACAAAGTTCATATAGGAGCATAACACTAGTTTAAGATTTCATTATTCCATAGGTCACTATATAACCAAAGCAACTAAGTCCTTACCAATGACCGCCATCCAATCTTGTACCATTGGAATTTGTTTAATCTAAATTTTTAAGATTAATTTTCCCAGCTTCCTACTGTGCTTCTAATGTTTCACTATACATGGAGGCTGGAACAGTGAGAGGAGAGACAAGAATATGGCAGGCTGTATGATTCTACTTGTTGAAGCTGACTCTCCTGTAGGCTTACCTCCACTACCTTCATTAGAAAAGCAATTTCAAAGTAGATGAAAACAAACAATTTACAGTAACCTCTCTCTCCTGAGATTTCCCCCCATGTATTTACTCTCATTGAGCTCTAAACAAGGGTCATACTTTGGCAAAGTCTGTTGAATGCAGACCAGTGATGGCGAACTTATGGCATGCATGCCAGAGGTGATACTCAGAGCCCTCTCAGTGGGCATGCAGTCCATCAACCCAGCTCAGCTCTACCACATTTCTCCGTGGCATTTCTCACCGTTGTTTGTACGCACACAAGGGAGAAAAACTTGCAGTTTTAAAACTTCCACTCTTAAAACGTTCGCCATCACTGACATAGACCATTAAATGGACATTGATAATACCCATCTGCTTTCCATTGCAGATAGCAAGAGATACACTCTGGCACCAGCTATGTATCTTACACAGCTTAACATCACAAGTCAGGGAAGGGCTTTTACCTTCAGCCAATCTAATAATCTCTCCTCAGCACTTCTGGCTGGAAGATATAAAAAGAGCCTATATTCATTAAGAGTGTTTCCTTGTGACTCAGGACAGGTAGAAACTATCAAACATGTTCTTCTGTGCTGATTGTTTGTATTCAGAACCTCAAAATGCTCTTCGTTTACTTCATTTCTGACTAGCAAAACACAATACAGTAATTATCAGTGTAAGCATTTTCAACTCTCTGACATCAACCCTGAAATAACACACTGGGTTGACAGGTTTGTGTGGTGGCATGCAAAAATCAAGTAAAGAATAATTAAGAGCAATTGAACCTGTTTGAGTATAGATAGTCAGAAATGGCTCAGGCTCAACCTTAACCATTGGCTTTGGAGTCAGCCTGCTAGGGCAGCTATTGTTCTAATTTTTTCTCAGGTTTGACAAAGGTCTATAACAATTCTTAAATCCCTTTTGGATAATTCTATTGTTTCATTTAGAATAGATGTGTCTGTATATGTATAGTATTTGAACTTTATACTGCCAGTCCAAGTTTATATTAGTCAGATTCCTAATTTTAATTTCTTCTTGTTGTATATGTATAGCCTTTTAGCATATTTGATTTAACATTATATTTTAGCCAATTTTTTGTATGCACTTTTTAAAACTAACCTGACAGTATCAATTTAATTTTAGATTTTTGAATATTTGAGTGCCAGTTTTCTTGTGCTGGTTAATGAATACAGTAAAGTTAAGTAAATAAATTATTTATTTTTTTCTATTTGCGCTTCACCTTTCTATCCAATGGGTTATCCTATATTTTGAAAATATAGAATACTTTTGAAAAAATGAATTTTAAAAATCTAATAAAAACTTTAGCAAAAAAAATGTTCTAATAGTTTTTCTGCATCCACAAGACACAAAAACAAGCAACTTAATGAAGTAAGAAGTAGAAACCGCCCCCAATCATCTGTTAACCAAAACAGAAAACTCAGATTGCAAACTGCACACAGAAGCTAGGAAAGAAGATCACAAAAGGTATCCGCCCCCAATTCAAACCTTTCATCTAAAATTAGATTTTATTCTGCTGTCAGTTACTCTCACATGCATTTCTGTGTTGTTTTTTTCATACATTTTCAAATGAAAAAAGGGAGGTTTTGTACCAGCATATTGAGGCTAGAGAGCGTACTTCTTCCGCACAGTATGCTTGAACTTGCTGGATCAGCAGATACAAATCCTTGCAATGTAGAATCAGCCCTTTTTTGGTAAATGAGCTACATACCTTTCAGTGTTTAAAAAATAACAACTGACACAGTCATTGTGTGCCTTCTGCTTGAACAGAGACCTATTTTTAAATGATCAGCTATAGTTTAAACTTTTTTCCTGAACCTGCGATTTCTCTGCAGTAGTCAGCCAAAAATAATGCTCCATCATCCACTATATTTTAAACTCCAGGAAGCGTACTTTGTATATTTGATGGTTCATTATGGGCTTTGTTATTACTGTTGTTTCAAAAGTATAAAGTGCTAACAGTATTAATGTAGCCATCATGTTAATTTTGAATTCTGAAAAAACACATGTTTAGCCATTATTCTGTTGTATACTTCTAAAACTCATGAAGATCATAAAGGGCTTTCCTGGATTGGAAAGAACACATATTGCATTGTACAATGTTTTAACGTACATGTGTTATCCATTGGGAACTGAACTAATGACGGTTGAATGCAAAAAAACTCAATTAAATTTGAATGAAACTTGATAGTCTTAATACTCTGATTTACCATCCTTTTTTTTTTGGCTTATTTTCGGGATTTGATTTTAGACTAAACAATAGGTGCCTGCTATTTTGATGAACCAGTTGTAGATAGGCAGATGCAATTCTGTAACTCTAGTTTTCATTTGACTATTTCCAGCTTAATGTCTTGTCATTAAAATTGTGTCTCTATGTTCCTATTTTTTTCTTACATAGTCAACCATTTTTTTGTTCTATGCCTTTTGCTTTCATATTAAAATTGCATTCCTTTCTTAGTGGTTTTAAATTCACATTCTGTTTAACTTGGTTTTCTGATGTAGGCTTAGGGATATGTGAATTTTTTTTGCTTAACCCCCAACCTATTGGGTACCAGGGACTAATTTTGTCTGGAGCAGGTTTTCATGCACTATTTAGATCCCGTGCATACACAAATGAAGCTTTGCTTGCATGGCCCGGTTCCTAACTGGCCACGGGCCAATACCAATATACCACCTCGGGTTGAGGACCCTTTGCTATAGTTGCCAGACAGTATCATTGACAATACAAGTCTTATCATCAATACCCACAAGTTGGTGAAACATATCCCAAGAAACATCTCTAGATCTTGCAGATTTGGACAATTTTCATAGTTTCCATCATTCCCTTTTTGGGAAAGCTGGTTAGAAGCTGTTGGTTTACAATTCCAATAGATCATGTGGAAAGGAGATTGTCTGGATGTTTTTAGGCAGGTTTCAAATTGGTATCTGGTGCTGAGACAGCTTTGGTTGTGCTGGTGGAAGACCTGTGGGAATCAGGATGGGTACATCTATCCTGTGGCTTGTTTATTTTTTTTGATGGCCTTTGATACACCACTGACTCTTTCTGGAATAATTTAGGGGATCTTTCTGGAATAATTTAGGGGATTATGAACAGGATGCACTATTTTGTGGTGTTCTCTGGCATTCCAGTTGGTATAATGGTGGAAGATGTGGTTTAGTCCTCTGCCCTCGTTTTTTGTGATGCCTCAGGCCTCCTCTTGCATTCAAGTTTCTCCTCTTGCATTTCAAGTTTCTACATCAGGGGTAACAAATTCATGGCATCAAATTGTTGTCATGTGACGTATCATGACTTCCCTCCTTTGCTAAACCGAGGGGTGGACGTAGGTCAGAGCATGACAAATCCGGCCTGTAAGTCACAAGTTTGGCACCCCTGTTCTACATGAAACTGCTAAGTGTGTGTGTGTCATCCATAGGAAGAGAATAAACTATCAACATAACTAACCTGAGGTCCCCAAATAAAGCTGTTAAGATTCTTCCTCAGTTATTGAAAGCTATAGCGGTTTAGAGAGAGAATAGGTTCAACCATAGCAAAATCAAATGGCCTAGAACTGGAGAGATTTTTATCCTTGAAATTCTCCTCTTGCATCATTTGGATTTAGTGTGGTGGTTCCTTTATTCACAACTCTTGCTTCAAGAGTAGATGATAGCTATGGCCAGGAATGCTTTTGCACATTCATTGCTTTGTCACCTGCAACCTGGACTACTGCCACATACTGAACATGACGCTGCTTTTGAAGACGATTTGCAAACTGGAATTGATCCAGAATGTAGTGATGAAAATATTTATGGCACCTCCTAGGACCTAGGTTATGAGAAAATTTTGCTTTACTTTCTTTCCCATGACTGGCAGTCCATAAGACTGACAATACTCATGTGTTACTGCTAATCAAACTGTGAGTGGCTAGGAGGCACTGTGTGAGCTTCGCAAGTTTTGGCAGGGTGAATGGCAGTGCACAAGTGGCTGGGGAAGGTATGTGAGTAGTAAGAGATCTTAAATTGGAAACCTTTTAAAGTAAGGATTCATACCTGAGATATTGTATGTATATAAACAGTACTGGTCGCTTTGGTGGATGATCTTTGTTAGACCTGGTTGGAAGGAATGGACATCTCCTGGTCTGTTAGATCTCTTAGCAGTGTTCCATAATAAAGACCCTAGTATGTTCCTGGATTTCCTTTAAGAGGTATGATTTAAAATATTTGGGTGTTTTGGAGGCCCTAGTAAGCTTGGTTTTGCTCTACATTTTAAAAATTATTTAATTGAACTACATTTGCTATTTTAATGAATACTTCCCAATTTAGTTAGATCTATTGTGCAACTATTTGTTATTTTTTTGTTTTAAGTATGTTATTTCATAAGGTGTTATCTATACAATTTTGCTTCCAGGCAGAAATCCCAAACTGTAGAAAATTCTCCGATCTTGTTGACTTTATTCAGGTCTAAATAAAACAAGACAGCAGGCAGTCTCTGTTTTATGCCCCACAGTGCTCACAAGATTACACTGTTAAATTTGATGGTAAACTGAGGAAGCATATTAGCACAATTTCTGTTTTTTAAAAAACCTTATCACAATCATTCTCTTTAGCCCTTAATAATTAAGTTTCTTTTAAAAAAATAAAACAATTTCTGTCCTTATCCTTAATGTTGGATACTACACCACATGATTCCATCCTGATAAAGCAAAATGTTTCCTTTGTAGGAGACCTAACATATCTCAATATATTCTCCCCCGCCAAAAAAAATTCCACAATTCCTTTCTCTTAATCCCTATTAGTTTTATTTAACTTTGGCTGTCTATTTGAAATTTCACATGAAACAAATAATATGAGGAGAGAATGAGAGAGAAAATAAATCATCTTATTTTGAATGATGAGTTGCTTAAAATATCCGGAAAGATAGAAGGCTGAAAGCTCAAGCTAACATTTAATACAGTAACAACATATGAATTTTTATAGCAGGAAGTGATTCTGAAAAAGTGACAGAATGACAAAAATAAGTGCTCCTGCTATGTTCAGGCTATATGCTTATGTTATACTGTTCTCACAGAGGAATGGGAAAAATTTATAGCACACCATTAAACTATGGACTTTATAGCCATCAAATAGTACAATGGGCATCAGTGACAATTTTAAAAAGATAACAGGATATTTTCATCATCGATCAGGCTATCAGTGGCTCTTAGCCTTGACTATTTATTCCCCTGGGGACAAACATACCTTGAATGACAGCTGCAGGGAAGGACTTTGATTAATTGATTGATATTGTGCATTTGGGTCCTTATTAACTCTGCCTGGAGGCTTGCCATTGCAAGGGTTAAGAGAGACCATCTCAAGACCATTTAGCAGACTTTGTGCCCAAGGCGGACTAGAACTTCTGTACAGAATTCTAGAATCAATATTATGAGAATGGTGCACAGCTACAATATTATGAGAATGGTGCACAGCTACCATCTGGCACTAAATAAGCCATTGGTATGATCCAGTATTATTTTCTGTTATGATATTATTGTCTGTTGTGTATTAGCTAAATAAAACCTATTTTTCCATGTTCAAGGATCAGTGCTTCTAAAATTATCAAATACATTAAGAGAACCTTCTATTAAGTTTCTCTTCTTTTTGTATATATACTGTTTGGAATTTTCTACAAACTTGTGGTTTTTACTGACTAATCTCCCATAATTCTTATTTTATACAATTAATATTATTTGCTAAAACTGAAGAATACAAAAGAAAAAAAGTACATTATATATAATGAAGAAAAATATATTATAATTAAAATGAAGTAATGTGACAGAACCTAATTAATAAAAGTACAGTATCTATGATATAAAATTAATTCAATTATCAATCTTGTCATCAAATGTATACTGTTACTGTTACAATATATGATACCATCTTCTCATTTTTAGAACTCAGAATCTTTTAAAAAGCAGTGAACAAACCTGTATTCCAAATACATTCCTTAAAATTAGGTTAACTTTCTTTCCAAATATACAGCATTTCCTCTGCCATACTGTAGACCTGACAAGTTCAAAATCACATTTAGACCCTTAACTAGTGTATTTATCTGTCCTGTAATTCTTCATACATTGTATTACTTTGGCCAAGTTAAATTATACTAAATTAGGTTGATGGTTAAGAATCTTTGCAGTTCAATCCTGAAGAAATGGAATATTTGAATGTATAAGAGTATAGTATAGTTAAAAGGCATGAATCAACCATAAAATCATATAGGCTAGGTATTTCTTAAGGACATAAATGTTCACCCTTGATACCATTTTCAATTAAATCCAACTGGAGTTTCAGGGAAGTTTTAAGTGAAGTTAATGATAGAAAATGACCTTCCTTATCAAATGCTTTTCATGTCTCATTACAGCATCCTTCATTGATAAAGCTATTAAGCTGTAAACCACTTAATTTCATTTTTTAATTTTTCTTCTCCTCAAAGCTCATTCTGACAATAAGCTATTGCCTTTTTTTAAAACACTCACTAAAAAGCTATTATGCTTTTAAAAGAAATCTTCCTTCTCTTTATAGATCAATAGAAGAAAATACTTTTATTGCAGATAACTATGGGTATTAAAAAACAACCACCACCAATCCAGGACTAGTTCACTCCAAAATTGCCAAGATTCAATTGTCCTTACTGTGATTTTCAAATCTACACAAAGAAAATACAGTGCATCCCAAACTATTATAAATAGGTATCATACAAAACTGTCATATTTTTAGTAAATGGGTCTTGATGGACTTCTGACAGAATGGTTAAGAGATGGGGACCAATGAAAGTAATTCCTCTGCAAAGCTTATACATATGAACACATACACACATATATATCTACAGCACTTATATGCACCTTTTTGGAAATACACAGATTTCTTTCTCATTCTATGGGTAGTATTATATAGTCTTCAATCTCAGGTCCTCTACCAGAGGCCTAGATGTTCGAAGTCTCTCCACAGTATCTTAGCTGTTCCTAAGCACTACACTCTTTTGCATAGACAGCTCTGATGGGATGATTCATGGGATCTGTTGGAGCTACTTTTCAATTTTAGGAGTCGTAGCCCCATATGCTCTTACCACCGTTGGTCCACTTTGATCTGTGCAAATGTTTCTGTATACAATGCCAGCTACTTAATTTTGCTGGTCAGTATGTGCTGTTTCTATCTGCATTTTACACTATGTATTTGACTGTCTCAGAGACCTCTTTGCGTTCTGCACATTGGGTTCTGTTTGGTGTAAAAGACTTCTGCTTCTCTAGATCTGAGACTTAGTGCCTGCTCTTCTGCTGCTATGATCAATGCCTCAGTACTGTCTTTTAAACCAGTTCTTTTCAGACACCGGTAGGATTTCCTAATCACTTTGTCAACTCAGCTATCTGTTGATGGTATGTTCCATGTGAGGTGTTATCATACCATGGCACCTTCTGTGTTTGATTTTCCCACCAGCTTGGTGTTATCTGTAATTTTATGAGTTCCTTTTCTATTCCCTCATCTTAAATCATTAACTTAGATATTGAAGAGTACTGGACCTAAGACAGAGCCTTGGAATACCCCACTGCATACTTCCTTCTATGTAGATGCAACTTCATTAAGTTGAATATTGTTGGTCAGCCAACTGGCAAATCCACCTGGTGGCGATACTGTCTAACCCACATTTTTCTATCTTATCAAGTAGAAGACTGTGGTCTACTTTATCAAATAACTTACTGAAGTCCAAGTAAATTATATCCACAGCATTTCTCTGGCTCGCTCATTTTTTCAAATAGTCAAAGAATGCAAAAAGATTTGTCTGGCATGATCAGTTCTTGACAAGCTCATGTTGGCTTCTATTTTTGAGTTGGCTTACCTCTAAGTTTTTAGAGATTTGTTGCTTGATTATCTTATTATATTTATTATATTATACAGTATATAATAACCTTATATTATATATGACCTGTTCAGTTTTGTTTGTCTCTATACAATTCTTAGCATTAACACTTGAACCTGATACTTCAGATTTCTAAAATTTTCTCTATGATGCATGAAGCAAATTGAAATATGTATCATAATCATTTAGAATAATTCTGGTTTTGGAAAATACATCTAAAGTAATCACGGGGACACATAACATTTTATTTTCAAAATTAAGAATTAATATTAAGTGAATGCTATATAGTTGTATCAAAAAAAAGGGTCACTTGAAAAATGAAAAAAAGTGGTCAATGTATGACATAGAAGCATAATTTCATTTTTCAGTATTAAATCAATAAAACCTGGATTTACTTAAAACAAGGAATGGATATCTCTCATGTCTAGAGGTCCCTTCCCATCTGAATACAACGGACTGGACCAGTATTATTCATTGTTTAAGGACAGGACATCAGAAAACTGATATTTGTTGATTTTCTCTTTATGCTGAGGTCTCAAAGTGTTCCAGACAGTATTTCAGTTTTCCAGAACAATTTTTCAAAAGACTAGTAAAATGGAAAACAAATCTGTTAAGTAATTTAGTCCTGAAAATATAGACTTTGGCAGAAAAAAACCCTGCTAGAAATAATTCAAAGCAAGTTTAGCCAAAATGATAATTCTTGAACAGTTGGCTTTCCCTTGCCTCCCAGAGCTCTAAAACCCACCAGAGACTTCTGTCTTATGGTCTCTTCTTGGTGAGCTACTATATGGTGTTCTTCTAGGGATAGGCAATTCCAAGGAGCTGATGTGTTCACTGGTTCTTTGTTCTGCTGCAGTTGTAAACTCTGCTCTTCTGTTCACCAGTAATTCTTCAGAAGGCATAAATTTCCTTATTGTCAAAAGCTGAGGTGAAATATTCCCAGCTGTTGGCTGGAAATATTTCAATCTGTGAGACTCCTCATAGGAATTTATCTAAGTAATTTTTTGATTGGGATATAGATACCTACTATATTTAATATTTATAAAAAGCAATGTAATTTCTATGAAATATAATATTTTTTTCAAGAAAGTTTTGCTCATTTGGTTTACAGAATTATTATGGTTTTGAAAATCCCAATAACCTTTTGGTAACAAACTGGCAGGGCAGAAAATAGTGTTAATTAATATCTAGATCTATATTTAGATCTTTACATATTCTCTATAGTACTTTTATTGTTTACAGTGACTAATTTCTTCACAAGTCAGGAAAATCTTTTGACAATTCATATCCAGTATGTTTAGCCTGTTATACACAACATTTATAAATCATTCATATTTTGTTTTAAGTACAAAAAGTTATTAAATTACTATACTGACAGCTACTAAAAACAAATAAATAGATAATACAAAAATAACATAGAAAAATGATAACTATTTTTGTAACATGTCCATCTGAACGCAGAATATGGCTTATATAGTTCAGGTCAGGATGCACTTATGTATCCTTTTAATTATGACATTAAAAGATTATTTGGGCAATCTTTATTGCCTGAACAATGTTACAGATGTTGACAGAAAATTGGACTTTCTCAGTATTACATCCAGTACTTTTAATTAGTGTTTGGTAGCTGGAAAAACAGTTTAATTCACTCAATTTATTTTGCCGCTTTAATTCCCCAGCTGCATTTAATATTTGATTGATCTATTGCAGATCAATTCCATTTAAGATAGCTGTATAAATCAATTATAGATTCTTTGTTTTTACTTTAGGAGTCTAACTTGTTTAAGCACATTGAATATTTTTAATTAAAAGATGAAATAAGAACTTCTTAAAAATGGAAAACAAGCAAAACCTTTATTTCTTCAAACTTATATTGTTCTATCCAAAATGGCAATGTCTTGCAGAGTACTGCTGACAAGGAAACAGTCGCAGCAGGCATATACATCAATACTTACTCAGAAGATCAAACCAAGAAAAGAATAAGGAATTCCAGCACAAGTGATAAATAAAATGATATATTTCAGCAACATCAAAGATTCAAAGCAAAAAACAACAACAGACAAACAAGGAGCATGAAAATACATAAAAATGGATCACAATTATTGATGCTTGAAACCAGAAAAAGAGAGTTTTATATTTGGAGAGAATAAGAAAAGCTTCCATCATTTGATTCCAGAAATTTCATGAATGGTGCTTATTTTCCCAAGTTGTCAAGCTTTACTTCTGGTTTTGCTATCTCATGACAATGTACTACCAAGGACTGGGTGGTTTGCCAAATTCTTCCAAGTATAAGTCATTAGGTGATCAGCTATCTGATCCATATCCCCCATTCTATCCAGAAATAGAATCGACTTTCATTCTCGGTAAATCTGAATAATTAACTCCAGTTCTTCAGATGCTTGGTTAAGCTCAAAGAGTCATGTCTTTTCCAAGCTACACTGAGTCTAAAAGCTGGGGAAGCAAGAGAAAGAGGCGTGGTTTCACAACCAGCAGGCTCAATCCTATCAGCTGACAGATGGAGTTAACCCGTTCCTGGCTGCTTTTCCCACCAACATGGAGAATGACACCTGTGATGCATATCTACAATACTTGATAGATTGGCTCACTAATACCTGTGAATGGATTTCTGCTCACTTGAACCTCCTTTTAAGAAAAACAGGATGGAAATTGATTTATGAGGATTCCTTGAATCCAGCTATACTTCTTGAAAGGTGAAGCAATTTATGGAACAACATCATAATAGTGCAGGGAGAAATGCATTTGGGACACAAAAATAATTCCACTGGGCTGATTCTGCATTAGAAAACTAAGCTTCACTCTTAATCCATTCTGTAATCAGCAGAGACCTTCAGATCCACCTTTCTGTACTCTTAAATTAGTGGTTGATACGCAGAAACAGATCACTGGGGAAGAGGACTAGAAACACTACAAACGGATTACAATATAAATTATTCGGAATCTTCAGTCCGGTATCATTACTTCTCTATTTTTTTCAAGCGTCAATGCTGCTAAAACTGCAACCATTAGCTTAAGCAAATATTTTAGAGGCTTAATTTTGTTTCTCAGGTAACAAGCTTTTTTTCCCAATTCCATTTCCTCAGACATGAATGTGTAAAAATTAATGAAAATATCCATAATGTAATTATTTACATTTATGAATTAACTCTAAATGACTGTTTCTGGTAAAGCAAGATGAAAAGCTGCTTTCTCTTTCTCTCTGTGTTTTAAATTCTAACCAAAAGAAAAAAAAGATGGAAAGTTTTAATAGACACTACCTGCATAGTGCTGCCAGAAGAGAAAATTGAAAGAGAAGAAAATCCTGCTAAAATTATAGATGAACTTCTATTTAATTAGATATTGCAGAAAGAGATTTTTTTTAGGTATGCATCCTATAAAAATGTAATTTCAATCATAATGATATAATGACAGGTAATGTATAATAGGATTGAAACGGAGAGCATTTGCCCTATATGGATTTTGTGGTTTAAATTTACTACAATTGTATTCCTTAAATAGACAAAATAGTTTACATGAAATTGTGTACAAGGTGCAGTTTTTAACAATTGTATTCTAGTTTTCAAGCCATTTAAAAATTAAATTCTTCACAGAGATGACAAAGTGTTGAAAATAATTTATTATTTAGGTATTTTAGGCATCTGCAATAATGAGTTTCTATGCTTATTTTTACAGCTAACCTTTAGTAGGTTTGACATTATTTTGAAGCTAGTAAGAATACTTATTTTTTATTTACATATGCTTTTAACTTTCTATATGAAAATAAAATCAATTTACATTCAGCAACCCAAAATATTCATAGCTACAGATTAACACTGCAATTATTATATACCGGTAACTCATATGATACTCACTAAGAGATGGTCTAACATTTAAATTCAGAAAATGGGTTGTGAACTTGCTATGTAAATATAGTGATACATCAATTCATGATTCTATAATTCATTAAACCCTTTAACTTTTGAAAAATCCAATTAAAAGTATTTATAATAAAACTGGGCATCATAATTATGGCTAAATGTCCATTCTATTGTAAAACTCATGGTAACCTTAAACAGATTGCAATCTCTTTGACAAACCTATTATAGAAAGTGATTATGAAGTTAGAACACAATATCACTGTATTAAAAAAGGACAGTATAATACATATATAATAGCAAGCTAATTTGATGCTAGTTAGATTGTCAAATTAACATTATTTTGACAATAAGGATATGATGCATTTTACTTATCAATACTTTATATTAATATGAATTAACAATTTGAATAGCATTTTAAAGTGTAAATGTTATCCAAAGGTAAAACACAATTAATCAAGATTAGGTAGTCTGGAAGAGCATGAAGTAAATAGTAACCTTTTATTTATCGTTGAGGTTAATTTATTGTCTGAAGGATCACTAGCTTGAACTCATTTGCTTGATTGTCTGACAACATAACCCTACCAATCACCAAAAAATCCATAAATAATGTTGCAGTAACCAATTACATTAAGTGACCTTTTCTATCTTACATTAATCCTGAAGCTACATGACTAATTAGAAAAGCAGAACAGAAGAACACAAACACGTGTAAAAAAGTTGTTGGAAAGTTACCCCACAAAAGAGCAGAACCAAACTTTGTTAACAAAACTAAGCCATTATGAGGTAAGAATGAGTCTTGAAATAAAGAATGGATACAATTTCTTCCATACAACAACAGAA
>JANHFP010004259.1:0-19825 GCA_032468135.1 Calamaria suluensis | reverse complement strand
AGTTATAACTAAGATGCCAATCATTCAATTACTAACAGTGCAAAATTAATACCCTGTTTATTCAGATGCAAGTTCTACTGTTACAGGTGAATGGGGAATGGATATTTTTCTTTATCACTCATATTTAGACTGGTAAACTGTTCTGAATCATGTTAGATAGCAATATTATATGCATTGTGTGATTTGTTACTCTTGTATTGTACTTACATATTTATAAATATCCAAGATAGCTAATTCTGTGCAAGCTAGAAACCCCTACATTTGAAACATTTGCTGTAAACTTTAGATTGTATTTTCTTTATATTAGAATAATCGGTTTAAGAAATTTATTTTATAAATTTAGTAAATAATTTAATCACATTATCAGATTTGAAACAACTTTGAAGTAACGTGAAAAAGTTATTTCAAAATATAATCAAATTTATGCTACTCCAAGATACACCTAAAGGCAAAATATATGATCTGCAACTTCTTGAGATAGATCACTGAATTAAGTATTTATTCTATTAGATCATATTTTAAAGTTGAGGATTTAATATACTTGATACATATTTTTTCCTACAGCTCAAACGTCAATAATAATGCTTATTAATTTATCTGTAATATAGCATAATGAATCTACTCAAACCTCTGGTGCCATACTTGCATTGGTTTAATTTGACTTAATTATACTATAAGCTGCCCCAAAGGTGCTTTTTCAAGGGACAACTGAACTTTTTGTTTTTTCTTTGAAGATGTTTTGCTTCTCATCCAAGACGTTTATTCAGCCCTTCTTCAGGTTGTATATGAAATATTACATGTGAGGAATAAGGAGCTTGAACTTTATCCCTGAAGAGTACTATGGGCACTGGCGGAATGTAACAGGTTTTGTAAAATCTAATTGGCAGTTCTTTTGATATCAATGAATTATGATGGCTGTTTGGCACCAAAGTTGGTAATAAAACAATGTTCTTGATAATGAAATAAATTTTTTTTGCTGTTGATCCTGTCAAAGTAAGTAGCAAATATTTACAATATAAAATTGTATTTTTAAAAAAATCTAGTCTATGTACAGGGATTATTATGAAACACCTGCATGATAGAACTCGGGTGATTTGAGACATTAATGGGACATTCCCATCAACTAACCTTCCCACTCTCCCAGGTCTCTTCAATAATATGAAAATCTTGTTTGAACAGCTGTTGCACTCAAAGTTTACAAACATGAGTCTAATAACTCTGAATGCAACAGACATGTTGACTGACACTGAATATAAAAAGCAACTGGTCATGATTTCTCATACCTTTTTTTCTGGGTTTGACACATCAAATGCTTTGAATTTTATTCAGACCAAAATTTGAAAGCCTATTTGAAGATTATCCAGCTAATAAAACATTTATAACAGGGATTATGCTATTGTGTCATTTTGCTTCGAGAACAAATAGAACATATTTTCTTTTTTGTGTACTTGTCTAGTGATTGCTATCTTCATTTTGACAAAATATCCTCTACTAAACTTTAATTTAAAACTAGCAATGTGGGAGTCAGTGCACACAACAGAACTTTCTCATGCCATTCTCTGTCTTTGATATTTCTTAGCAATCCTCCAGTGTTTTCTGGAGCATTCTCAATCCTTGGCAAGTCAATAGTGAGGGCTTGCAAAGGATTATATGGGCCTGGAAGAATAATTTTCTCCTCATCTCTGTAATGTAACTAGATTTAATCAGCGATGGGATTGGATTTCAGATCCCTTCAATATCAGGAGGATCAAGCAATTAACTTTTTCCCTCTAGTCTTCTTTGTTAGAATTAAGACCAGGCATGGATAAAAACTTTTACTCTTTCAGAAACTCAACTCTGCATTTAGAAACTGCACAACAGCAGAACCTTCAACAATGTAATAATTATAGAGAAGCTGTTTTACCATAGACAAGAAATAAGCATATGCATAGAACAACTACACGAGACATATTTATTGTCTTCCTCAGGCTTTAAATCTTAAACTCTTTTCTCCTGAGTACATGAGCTTTGGGCTTTTTCCTGCCATTGAGATTGCTCTTTGTTTATTCAATGGTTTTATCTGGCTGCATCTCTAACTTCTAATTTCCTTTTCCTACTGGGCTTGCTGCAGATTATATGACCAATGAGGTGGTTTGGGCTGTTTTAAAGAGAAATTGTTGAATGAAGGTATGGTTATGTACATCACTTGCTGTTTCCCATGAGCTTTCAGTATATTAAACATTTGCTGGGAATCTAAAATACACTACACCTTATTTCCCCCCTCTTCTTCTTTTCTAGATAAGGTGGCAATGGTACAGATGTGTGTGTTGAACAAGGGGAATACTTAAGGAACTGGTGAATCAATGGAAAATTGGATGCGTTTTCAGTGTAGCTGAAAGCTGTAGGCAAAAGGCAGCATGATTAATTTGTGTAAATATGGGAAATATTTCAATAAATAGGGAACCTAGTTTTTTATAGGTAGCAGTATAAAAAGAAGAAACCTGGTAGAAAGCCAGCATATGGCAGTAATGAGAGGAGTTTCTTGACAATGACAGAATAGCACTTATATGAGGCCCTGATTTGGTACAACTGATTCTTGAGAGAATTTATATATTCTCTGTGTCAGATCATGGGCTCTGTTGGGAGTATAACAGCCAAATCTTGTTCTCAAGCTTCAGATGGAGAATGGCTATACATTTACACAGTTCCAGAAACCAAGCTCTGCATATGTAGTGGAGTGCAGAAGAGAATATGCAGCAACTGTTAATAAAACAGATTTAGCCCTGGAAAGCAGTAAAGTGTGGGGAAGAAACTTAAATTGCCCTGCCTTGATTTCCTTTCACATAAGAGGGAGGGAAATAAAAGTCTGTCAAACTTTCAAAAGTCTGTTACTGTAGCCTATATCAATAAAGTAGAATTATAGTATTTCTTATGGTGTCTGTTTCCTGATTTGGTCTAACTCAAAGGGTTGACCTCATTTAGGAATCAGATAACAATGTCAAGGACTCAGAACTCCTACATAAAACTGTTTTATTGTAGAAAAAAAAAGATTTCTATATCGGCAGAAGACAGAAATCAAGACGTCAACATACAGTATTTAAAATATTAAGCTATTCCCTATCCCCAAAACTTTTTGACCCCCAATGGACTTTTTCCTAGTCTTTTCCCAGGCTTGATACTGGAATGTACCTGTAGTGGGCTGCAAATCCCGTCGCTAACGGGGGTGCTCATGGGGGTGCTCACACTCGACACTTCTGCGCATATGCAGAAGCATCCAGGTGTGTGTGTGTGTGTGGAACCTCCCGCTGCTACCCCTTCGCAACCCACCACTGGAATATACCCATTCCACATTTATACTGATTTGATCAGTGCCTAACCAGTTTTAATCGTGATCTTCTGGTTTCTCCCTTACCACAGGAAATTACTACATTTCCTTGCCTTTCTTTTAGAGTAAACAAAATTTGATGCCATTTGGTCCCCTCTTGAGTACAAAACTTTAATGTATTCATTTCCATGATATAACTGCAGGAAAACTATGGGAGATAAGAATGATAAAGAAACATTTCAAAGTCTGATTTCTTTGTGGGAAATATGAAGCAATTTTGACAAATCATATTTCAGATCAAATCTGACTAAATGACTAAATCTCATGAACAAGACTTTCAAAGTTCATTTTCTTTATCCGTTGCTTTCCTTTAGCTACATACTGATTTGTGTGTATTTACCTCATTCCTCATAGTTGTGTGCTTGGAATGGTTTAATATTTCATTAAATCATTGTGAAAACTAACACTTCAATTCATTATTAAACTACTGTCCTTTTCCATAGTTTTTTAAACTGCATCCATTATTTCTCCAAAGAAAATACAACAAATAAACAAATACATCATTAACACTGAAATCATTCTTGAATTTCTATTCCATAATTTAGAGATACTTGGGTAAGCCAGATCAAGACAATTCCATGTAAGTTTGACTCTCAATTCACTGCAAAAATTAGTTCATATGCAGGAATTATTTTTGTGTTCCCATAAATATGAACACTGTAAGTACCAGTTTATAACATGAAGACTTAAACACATGCAAATAATATGATAAAAGCATGCCATTAAATAATGAAATATATTACAATTAAAAGTCTATAAACTATTTTTTCTCATTTAAGATTGGTTGAAAAGTTGTAAACATTATTTTAATATTCCTATAAGAACATTACTTACAACTTCTTATATAAAATTCAGATTTTCATAGATGTATATATGTCTAATATCTAGGAACCAAAAATCATTTATTTATTTGTTCAATTTCTATTTCTCTGTTCAACCAAATACCCAGAATATTTTTCAGCTGTAAAAAATACTCTGAAGCTCAAGATAGAAGCTCTTCCTTCTATTGAGATACTCTGAGAAAACTAAGCTTATATGTTCAAGGTAAACTTGAACCTGGGCTCTCTGGTACTTTTCCACTTATTAGCTATTTCATCATATCATATAAGAATCCTTGTGAATTTAAATCTCAAGCCAACATTTGTAAACAAAATCCTGTAAATGTTTTGAAAAATTCCAAGATGCAGCCTTTCTTAATTTGTGTTATCTTATTTATCAAAATGATTATGGAATTTGAAATCCTAACTATAAAAAGACACTATACTGTAGAAGGCTGCCTGATCCAACAGCTTATATGATCCAACAGCATTCCAGCAATACTGTAGTTGTTATGAACAAGATTATAAATATAGCAGGTATACTACAAATGATTCCACATTTGTAATAAGGACAAAAAAACAGAGAACTTTCCATCCCATCCCCCACTTGGGTTCTCATTCTAAATAGGTTGGAACTACTGGTGCAAATATTTTAATTAAAAACACTGAGTCTTATTTTTAAGAGTATCTTTTAGTAATTATATTTTCTCTAATAGTCTTAAATGGAAAAACACAATACTTAACACATAGTACATGGCAAACAAATGTAAATAGAAATGGATTTCATTGCAATGACATGTAAATGTTTTGTTCCAAGCAAAGTTGAAAAGTGTTTTGAATTTCACAAGAGAACGGGAATTATTAGTATATACTATTCATGCACAGAAGGACAACATGGCAGAAAGCATGACTCTGATGATGCACAAGTAAGTTACTTACAGGTAATAAGTGTAGGAGTGATAGCTTCTTCTGCCATGATGGTGGAAGGATTTTAGGCAGTGTAGGAAAAGATGAAATGGAAGGAAAGAAAAGCCAAATATTAATGTATGAAAAAATCGAGATGAAGCTAGAACTGGAGAAACAAATGAAAAGATAGCAAGAATGCATCCCATACCATGCACCACATCTGGAAAAGACAGATGATATATTCACTCTTCACAACAGCTTTAGTAGTAAATTCATCGCAGGTATTTTTAGTAGCCATTAATAACAATTATATGTCTTTCACATGCATATTAGACATAAATACAGAGACAGACAGATAATTTATATTACAATATTTCCAGGAGAAATAACAGTAGACATTTTAAAAACATGGTAATTAAGACATTTGGAAAAAGAGAAGAAATGTTTTTATTTTGCCAGCTTTTCTAAATCTGTATTTTTAAAAAGATTTTAAAAAAATTATTGAATTTCTTGAGTTTCTTGAATTTTTGGTTTATTAGTTTTTTTAATATATAATTATTAACATTTTAGCTTCATATCCATGTCTTATTTTGAAGTTCAGAAAACCATATTTTCCTTTTAACAAGTCATTTCTTCTTTTGATATGTAACAACTAGTGTTTTCAGCAAAAGACTGAATTAGGTAGTAAATTTGAAAGCTCTTAAATTGAAAATTTTATGAAAGATAGAAACTGAGTTTGGAAAGGGACAGTTTTAACCCATAAAATTTGCCATTTATGAAATGTTATCAATGATTAATGTCATAATTAATTAATGTCTAATTAATGTTTTGTATTGTATGATTTCTTGCTTTCTGACATACCAAATGTATGTTTGTTTGTTTGTGCACTCCATAAAAAAAGACTTGATATCCTCCCCCTTAATAAATGCTTGTTCCTTTGTTTAAAGTACTTGTCATTTCTGCAGTTCCTTGCCAAAGTTCCAATAACATATATTTTCAAGCATAGGTTTTCTTCAGTGTGGCTATATTAGCAGTGATAACAGCTTTATCAACACTGTGGTGAATGTGATTGGCTACAAATGGTCCGCCATTTTCATTACCCATAATTCCTTAGACATTACAGAAAATATTCAATGTTGAGTAGCTTGCAGGTGGTATTGGCCAATACTAAAAGGCAGAAAGGTGTGATGGGGCAATCAAGGCCAATGTCAGGTATCAGCCCTGGTAGGTCTGATGGAGCTGTAGCATTTATTCAACCTGTGAGAGCTTTTTTTAAAACACAGTTCTATCTAGACCAAAACAGCTGATAACTATAGAAACAAAAGGCTATGCACTATTGATTTTTCAAAGAACAGCAGAAATGTTTTAGATAGAAATATTTCTAAAAATTACTAAGGTAGAATTAATCATTTTAACTCGCTGCAAGGAAAGGTAACAGAAATGTACAAGAGTCAGTAAAATAATATACTGTGCTTATAATAAACAAGCACAGTGTTTTACTGACTTGTAAAATAAAACAAAATCCACAATTCATAAATAGGCAAAGGATTACAGATAATGTTCTAGGCATCCCATTGAAAATAAGGATTTTATCAGTCATTTACATTGCATATAGAAATGTTTCCTGGTTTTACATTCTTATTTTTCAGTGTTGTTTTTGCTCAAGAAGTTACTTCCTTAACATTTAACCCAATGTAGTTGTTAAATGCACAAATGTTAACATTCTATTTAAAAGGGAGGATGTAATAAGCTTTTTAAAGTGAAAGTTGTTATTATGTATTTATTATATTTTTGAACTGCATACAAAAGAACTCTTCTGTGCATGCTGATGTTGATGATAGAAATATTGAGAATCTAAATTCTTGAAGATAATTACATTTTTTCTTTTCTTTTTAGACTTCCAAGACACACCATTCTCAAACATTGGTTATAGAAACAGGAATGTACACTTATTGGTGCTACCAGACCATACAAATTATTTCAGCAATAGATATAATTAATCAGTGGCAAATTGTTAAATGTTTGGATAAAGAATTCTTCCAAAAATTATATTGAGATTTATTATTCTGCATTGAAATGATTGAGAAATCAGCTGCTTGGTGAGCCAAATATAGCAATAGCAATAGAATTTAGACTTATATACTGTTTCATGACGATTTACAGAGTCAGCATATTGTCCCCAACAATCTGGGTTCTCATTTTAACCATCTTGGAAGGATGGAAGGCTAAGTCAACCTTGAGGCTGGTAGGATTCAAACTGACAAATTGCTGGCAGCTAGAGATCAGCAGAAGTAGCCTGCAGTACTGCACTCTAACCACTGCACCATAGTGGCTCATTAAATATTGTGCAGGCCTGCTCTGTTGACTCCACAGAATAGAATTAAAGCAATCTTTTTATCTTTCTCTATTTTTTCTAGTTTGTTTTCTATTACTGTTGTTTTAAAATATTCTTTTAATTGTTTTCTAATCTGAAACAGTCTTAAGTATCATTTGTACAAACCTTTTCCTGCCCCTTACTCATTTGCAATAATGATCCAATTTGGGGTTTAGATAGAGGCAGCTGGTGAAATGGCATTATACCATATTAAGAAGCTTTTGATACAAATTTAAATTGTTCTCCCTATCAAAAGAATGATGAACTAAGGAGTTGGGTTTGCATAATCCACACAAATCTACTAAAGTCGGATGTTTTCTGTAGTATTTGCTGATTTGAAATTTCAGTTTGGCTATGTTTTGCTATGCATGATGGGAATATTTTTCTCTTTGAAAAAGTCAAATTCCACTGTTTAAGACAGATAAACTGTTTTAAAGCAGGTGGCATCTAATCTGGTAGAGCACAAACTTTTCTTAAAGAAATTGGATATTTCTAAGATGTTGTAGGTTACATGGAAATAAATAATTTGTTTATGTACAGTGAAAAAAACAGCATTTCAATGTTTTACAGTGCTAACTTAATATAATCTTAACATATCCTCTCCAAATTGTTTCTCTTAGTTGTACTTCAGAGGTTCCCAACCTTTCTGAATCAGGGGACCAGCCTCGGCACCAGTGGCGGTGGGGGACGGGATAGTTTCTCATGTGCACCTACCGCTATGCGCATCCGCCTGCTGCTTGCATGGAGATTCCCAACTGGCCACGGACTGGTACCAGTCTGTGGACCAAGGGTTGGGACTTGTGTTCTACTTAATGGCTCATCTTATAAAAAGACAAGAGTTCATATTTACAGATTACAAGTGTGATTATATTCTTTACTTAAAGAATGGTATGCCCTGGTTCAGCGGTGAAATCCACTTATCTTCACTACCGGTTTGGGAATGGGAGCATGCATGCAAGCACTAAGCACGTACCCGCCTCCTCTGTGCATGCGCAGAAGGAAAAAAACCAAGACATAATGACATCTTGGTGGCTGGCTGAAGCCTCCTGCCACCGGTGCTACTGGTTCAGCCGGATAGAACTGGGTGGATTTCACTGCTGGTCTGGTTCAAACAAAGTATTAATCACAAGTTGTGGAGACTCACCTACAGGAGTCTTTAGTTCTAACATTATCAGTACCTCACACATGAAGAAAAAAATATTAACATCAAATTAACAATTAAAACATAACAAAACGTGGATGTTATTGGCAAAAACTAACTATTCATAAAACTTAATGGGATGACAACTCACTGACTGATGAAGAAAGAGAGCTTGAAATGATCATAGACAGTTCAATGGAAGTTTCAACACAGTGTACATCTGTTGTAAAAATGGCCAACATGATAATAAGGATAACAAGGAAGAGTATTAAAAATAGAGATGCTAATATCTATGAACATATAAATCAATCTACCAACATATAAATCAATGAATATATAAATCAAAATACTATATGATCAGGACACTGGAACAGCTTCCATTTGAGGTTTTTGTCTAGAAAGGCTGCAAATAAGAGAGACTGTGTGCAAAACTATGCATGGTAGAATAAAGACAAGAAGCTGAAGCTTCCCAAACTACTAGAACCAGAGGTCACCCAATGAAACTGAATCTTCAAAGAATCAGGACAGAATAAAAAACAATTTTTAAACACAAAAAAGCTTGTTGTAGCTTCTACATAAATCAATGGGAAAAATAAAACATGACTTTACAATTAAGGGAACATGTGTTCACTTTTCTATTTTATCTCATACCAGTAAAGTTCACTCATTTATCAGATGACACAAGAAAAGCCTGTTCCTCTTGTACTTCTCATACTATGATAGCTCTAGATAACTGGAATAAAAAGTTCTACTGAAATCACATTTTATGTGGTGCTTTTATCTATGTTTCCATATTACACAGGACAGCCATTCATCCCAGTGGTTCTTACAATACTAAAATAATGCCATAAGGAGGTTTCACGGCTAATAAAAGTAGACAAAGGTTTCATGACTGTTGACAAAGATAAGCTTTATAATAAACTTAAGCATAGTGAGACTGGGATGACTTTCTACTTAATATTGCTGTTTTTATGTAATTTATAAGCAACTAAGACACATGAACATCATCAACAAAAGGAAGTTAGTAAATAGATGCTAGCTTACTGTATACAGAGGTTGGTAAGATGATTTTTATTTATTTATTATATTCTATGCCATTCATCTCATTAATATAGCAACTCTGGGTGGCTCCCAATATAATAAAAAGTTAAAAAGTTCTAAAACAATTAAAATTAGAATAAAAAGATTAACAACCCAGCTTGGGGGTGAAAATCGTCTCTACCCCATCAACCATTCCCAAAGGAGCAGCTCCCCTTCTTTGGCCAATGGCATACGAAGTGTGTCCTTTCTGCTGGAATGAGTTGGACAGGTTAGTCTCATCAGGATAAGAGGGGTCCTCAGATACCCTACCATAAATGCTACCTCATCTCATGGTGCTGGAGGATTTTACCCAATGGTTTCATGTTAAATATACTTCAAAGTTCTAATTCTGTTATCAATTCTGTTGTTCAGTGTGGGTCAGCTCTGCTACTATCAACAATCTAGTAATAGAATCCTTTTAAAATATATGCCTTTTTATTGTTTTGATTAAGTGTCAGGTACTGATATCCCATAGCTATTATGACAAATAAGCATGCTTTTAGTTTAGCTAATGGTGACATTCATCTATGAAAACGGAAGCTAAACAATCATAGAAATATTGCTTCACTAGTCCTGCTATTTTATGATATGGGCCCATCTTGTTTTAAACTATTAAGATGGATCAAATAAAGTCTAATGTCCCATAGACATATTCATGATTCATCCGTCACCCAAATACTTACTAGAATTATTATATCATCATATATTTCTAAGCAATATATGTAATTATGAAGATATACCAGCCAGAAAACATAATGATGATGATGATGATGATGATGATGATGATGATGATAATAATAATAATAATAATAATAATAATAATAATAATAATAATAATAATAATAATCCCATCTATCAATACTACTCACATGGTACTTCCAATACATAAAGGTAAAGATGACATAAAAAAGAATAGGATCAGAAATTAAAAAAAAATATATTTAAAAAAACTATCTGCAAGCTATTTATATTATATAAAGGAATGAAAAGGCAGGGGAATGCCTAGTATTTGCCAAGAATCAGGTCTGAATGAGAACCAATGATAAAGCCAATAGATTTTCAGCTTCCTTTCTTATGTGAACCATACTTGTGTATTTCAGTTCTGTAACTCCTCAGAAATATTTCCTGTGGAATTCTGGTTTGTATTTCATAAAAATATGTATGTGCTGTTATTTGGAAGAAGAACCTTAATCAACGTCATTATTTATTTAGGTTGACCAATTATTTCAACATACTTTCTGGAAATGGATAAATTATTTCTCTGGAGAGAACAAAAAAATTCTTGGTCCAAATTTGTAATTTATATTTATCCTTCTTAGAGCATTGTAGAATGACATTTCGTAATGGTTATGTTTATTTCTTCAAAGGAATCAAACTATGTCAAAAACATTTATTTTTATGAATGAAGATGCAAAACTCACCCAAGATCCAAACATAATACCTGAGGTTTTATCACAGATGTTCACCTACTTCTGTCAGTAATTTATTTTCAATTTCATGAAATACCCGTTCTGTTACCTGAATGGAGTGATCTAATATACATCAGGGATGTCAAACTGGTGGCATGTGGCCCGGATGCGTCATAATATGTCACGTGACGGCAACATGACATTGCGAGTTTGACACCTGTGATCTACACTAAAGCTTGTTAAACTGACAGATCATTGCTTGAACTCTACAAAGTCTATATTGTTTAAATAGTATGTATTTAGGGACATTCTAAAGACAACTACTGAGAACTTTTTCAATGTACAATCATCATTATTTTTACTGATACAATGTATTTTACAGACTTCATGATATTTGGCAACAATATTTTTTCTTTCTAATTTGAGATGTTTCTATATTGTTTTAATACTTCATATGTAGGTGACAAGTTTAGATATTTTGTATTTTTTCCTTTTTTTCTATCTTGCTTTTAATTTTTATTAATTATGTTCATATATTTCATTTTTTGTATAATTGTTTTGGTATTTTAGTAAGGTTTTTGTATCTGTGGTTTTTTTTTAAAATACTTGTAATAATAAAATTTTAAATAACCTAAGCATACTTTACCAAGCAATTTTGCACGATTTCTATATATAATTAAATATTCGCCTTACCTTCAGGTTACAGCAGAGATACTGATAAAAATTATAATATCATTTGGGCTGATTATACAGTATATTCTGATATACGGTATACTTCTGATATACTTATTAAAGATATTTTAACAAGCATTCTCACATTAATTTTCTTAGAATACTATCAAAGTATCTAAATATTTAGATACTATTTAGACACTATTTAGATACTATGTATCTAAATACATAGAATACTATCAAAGAAAAATTTCTCAGAATTTCTTTCAACACTTTGAAACTTTAGGTGTAAAAAATAACATTCTTTAAAATAATCCATAAAAGGTTTCTGGCAAAAAGTCTGAGTAAATTTTATTTAAGAATATATAAGAGATTTATATCTGCATGCTCACACATACGCACCACAGACAGACTGCAGGCCAAGGGAAGTATGTTTACTGGGCAAAATAAAATACAATAATTAAGCAAAGTAAACTGCATTAACTACTCACCTTTTCTTCATAACTAATACAACTCCAAGAAATATAATGACAAACAGCAAGATTCCTGCAATGATGCCAGCAATTTTAACAGTATGATCTGTTTGCTTTTCTTGTTCAGGATCTGGTTTCCTAGTGGCAGCGCCTAAAATCAATATTTGAAAAAAGAAAAGAAAATAAGACATTGAATGCTTTGCTTATTAGTTTGTTATCATAAGAAGAAAAGTTATCATGGCTGGCAGACATAAAAACTTTTATTTTTAGGGCCTGCTGTTGTTTATAGAAAATGTAATTACTCCTAATGCCAAAATAAATTTTAGTGCCAACAGCTTACTGCCCTGTTTTCACAAAGCAATTTGTTATATTTCTTATTAGCCGTGTTGCCTTCCCAGTTTCTTTTGCTACTTTATTGTAGTTATTGAAACAATAACTACTGTAAGCTTTTATCCAAATTTAATTTGATGAAATGTATTTTGCATTTTTTAAAAATAAATGAAGCACTAATTCCTTAACATATTTGCTTAAACACCTGAAAACATGAGATAAGCTAATTTAGCATGCATTTTACCAGCAATTGTTTTGTTTTTACACAATAGACTTTTTGCCTTTGGAAATCTAAATCTAGGTCACATCTGGTGGGCAAATGACTCCTTCTAACCAATTTATTCATAAAATAGAAAACAGCTGATGATCATACCACTGGCACCTACATTTCATATCTGTTTAAATGAGATAACCAGTGCCTTACAGCAGCCACTATCTTAAGCTTTTGTAACCTCCTCATTACAAAAACCAAACCAAACTGTTCATTGCATAATGCAGAATGCTAGAAAATACGACTTATGAACATTCATTTTCCTGAAAAATAACTTTAGCATTAATATTGTTAAGGATGCATTATTCAGTTCACCATGTTGGCCTCCTTACAGGACCTCTGACATTTTAATCAAAATCTGGGCAGTATCCATCATTTGAGGCTCCATGTCACCTTTACAAGGTAGACAAATCATCCTGGAAACAAGTCTGATTTATAAGCTTTCTCATTAAATTTCCTGGGAACTGACATGGATGTGAATGTTAAAAGAGTAAAATGTAACTATATTTTAAATCTGGGGAACAACACACAATAGAATCAAGGTCTTTCACTATTCGGATTGGGTGGTGGCCATCATTTGCTTAGACAATATGTTAATGTGTATTTCTGAGACAGATTTTTTAAAATTACTCAACATCTGATGATAGACTTTCAATGCCATTTGAAACTTTGGAAATAAAGCAAGATTTAATCATAAATATGTATACAATAAAGAATAAACAAACTAAAGCAAGCAAGAGTCAGGCTTATAAATTTATTCTTGCTAGCTTATGGGAATGATTTCACAAATTTATTAAACCATTAGTTGAACAACTACTATCTATTTTGTGTTTAATAAAAGATTGAACTCATTTTCAATATGCAGATACAATAAATAAAGTCTTTCTTCACTGGAAAATTCCTGGAAGCAATTATATATCAACTTGACAAATGAAGACTATATTGAGGTTGCTAACCAGAATAAGTACTTTTACTTGGATTGTCCAAGTATTTAGTAGTTTCTTACATGGCATCGATTTCTCCCATGGACTCTAGATGTGATAAACTGTCAATAGCATGTTGGTTGGGGATGCTGAGAGCTTAAGGCAGGGGTGTCAAACTTTCAGTGTCACATTGCCATCACGTGAAGTATTTTGAGTTTTCTCTCTTTTATTAAAACAGGGTGGGTGTGGCCAGTGTATGACACATCTGGCCCGCGGGCCTGATACCCCTGGCTTAAAGCAATACATAGTAATGGCACCACGTGAAGGAATTACTGTCTGCAATTGTCATCAATAAAGCTAATCCTGATGTCTTAGTAAGCAATTATGGTCTCATGCTTGCCAAGCCGTATGAACTCTTACAAAATATGGGCATCATGTATTAGTACTATGAAACTACAGCTTCATTGCATATACCCAACAGTTGGAATGTACAATTAAAGCCAGATATATGAAAATGATTTAATATAAATATATTTGAGTATAAAACACTAATTCACCTTACTGAACTTGTTACTATCCCTGTTAAATGTTATATTACATTACTCATGTGTATATAATGGCATCTATTTTTTTCTGACATGTTATTTTTTTCACAAGTCCCATTCTTTCAGAGCACATTGGTTTCACTTTAATTTTTTAATGTCCAGTACGTTTGGATAGATTAATGCCTCCATAGTGGATAACCAAATTGGAATTTTATTGTTATGGTTTTTTTAAATTCCTTGCCAAATTTGTAATAGTGTGTCTCTAATTTCATGTCTATAAAAATAACTATGCTGCCCTTTTCTTCTGTCCCACAAAAAGGCATGCTATCCTCTCTGCAAGTCGTGCCCCTCTAATGTTAAAATTCTCCTGTTTTTTAATTATTATTTTTTAAATAATCTTTATTAGTTTTTAACAAATTAAAATACCCATGTTTACATATTAATTTTCTTTTCTTATCAATAAATCTTCTATAATTTGTGTTAACAAATTGACAAATTGTGTTAATTTGTCTTGTTTTTTTAATTCTATCCAGTCTCTTATCCATGTAAGTGCAGATGTTTTATAGTTTCCCTATAACTTTCTTAATATTTATTCAGTAAAATCCTTTTGGACAATGTCACTCTGATTTGTGCCTATTGCCTCTGAATTCTAAAGAAGCTATCAGCTGGTTACCAGAGTTCAGTAGGCTATCAAAATCTTTCAGCACTTTTCTTTTGATGATGAGAGAAATTTTGGTTTTGAAATGCATTGTGTTCTAGTTTTCACAGAGCTGTTTCTGCAATGACTCCTACAATGTCATTTTTATTTGCTCAGACATTTCTCTTTTGAAGGTGAAGAAAGTATTTTGACAGTACTGGAGTAGTTCCATGATTTGTTTCCTAGTTAGGTTGTTTTGAACTGTGTTGCACTCTTTTTCTAGTTTCTATTTATTACTTTGTATGCTAAGGAGGGAGGGAGGGATGTAATAGGAACACCATGTCAAAAGAGACTGTCAAGAGCTACATTTAAACCTGTAGTTATGTCAAAAACTGTGTGAATAATGTGACCATGCCATTCAAGGGCGGAGTAAACAAGCTTAAGCATTGTGTCAGCCATTTAGTCAGGTTGTAGGTAGGAAAACCCCATAGTGCTACAATAGATCTAAGGGGAACTTCTATTTTGTGCATCTTGGAGAGTCCATAAAATCTCTCTGGGGCAGCATCTGTTCCTCTCATTTTCCACCATTCATTTTCCGTTATACAGTTGTTTTGTTTAAGTTGGTTGAGATAAGCATTCAATTGTGTGACCATTGTTTTCATCTCTGATGTCTTTGCTGGTGTACATGCTGAGGAATCTCTGAGCATGGTAAAAGCCTTCCTATTGAGTGCCCTTTAAAATAATAATGTCCTGATCTTGTTTCAGGTCTTTTATGGTCCGTCTCTCAATTGGCCTGGGTGCATTGTTTGATTTATGTGTGACCAGCATTACCAATATTTTTTGTCTGATAGCGTTTTTTTTGGCTCTATCTCTGCTTTGTTGGATATAGATTCTAACTCTGCTATGAATTATCTTAGTGTGGTGTCTCGCATGTTAAATTCCTCATTGTGTTCAAGTATTGTAATTTGTTATTTACTTTTGTATAATGATGTGCTGCATCTCCCTACATTTTTTCCTTTCTTCTCATGTTTGCATGTATGAATGCACTAGAATGCATACATGCATGTTTGCATGTATGAATGCACACGTTTTCAGAGTTATCCTGATAATGTCTAAATACACAGTCTCAATCCTTTTTTTAATATAAATTATTTCCAAAATTCTATTGGATTAGAAATAATGAAGAAAGTGCCTTTCTATTTCCTTTTACTTTTGTGATAGTCTTACAACATGTCTATTGCTAAAAATATATGGTTATAATAAAAATCTCTCTTTAATGAAAGACAGCTTTGGAACTGTTGACATTCAGGCTATCTGTAATTAGGATGAATAAAAACACAACTTCCCCTTATTGCATTTTTCATAATAAAATAGTGATAAAATAATCCCCATAATTGTCAAGATTTACCACACTGACTGATCAGTTCTTCATTTTATTTTGCAAACAACTGAGAAAGGGTTATTTTACTATTTATGGGGTTGTTGCCAGCAGAAGATATGCTATTCCTAATATCCTTCTGAATTATTCACTAACTGCAGCTATTTAGTTTATATTTATTTGTGCTCTATATGAATAAATATACTTATTTTGGGAAAGTAATTTGACCCAGTGGTTCTTAGTTTTTGTTTTTTGCTGTGGGGTAGAATGGGCACATAAAGAGCAATTCTTGGATAAGGGAGAATGGAAACAACTAAACCTATAGCAAGTCTATATCTCTTAGCATTTTCTTGTAACTATACTGTTTTACAGATGAAACAGCTACCACAGAAATGACAAATACAGCACATAAAAGAACAAAAAAGGGCAATAAATCACTAGTGACACTATGGCCTATTAAAATGCATTTAGCTGGTGTTGCAGAAAGAAGCACATTTTCTATTCACTTTATATTCTGATCTAAAGAATGCAGAGACTCAGAATCTTTGGGAAAAAGTATCAATGCAACAAATGTTAGAGTTCTAATGAAGAAGATATACAGATAATAAAGTTGGTGACAGAGCCAGCTTTGACAATTGATGGGGCCCATCAGTGGAAGACTTTATCTAAACATGGACGCTACCGATGATAGCTGCTCCATAATTTTGCATGTATGTCTATATACTATAGGTAATTTCAGGCTTAAGAAGGTTTAACTACAGAATAACCCCTTAGATACAAACAGGCTACCTATTACTAAAAGTAGCAGCTGGCATTCCCCTTCCTTGAGCAGATGAACTGCTCAAGCCATGCAATGTTTTCAGGAACTGCTGAAGTGGCAGTTTTTAATATACAGCCTGTTTCCAACAGTTTGTGGAAAGCACTTTATCCATGTTCAACAGTTTTATCAGTTCAAGAAAGGACAACACCATCTAGACCACGGTGGCGTAGTGTTAGAAAGCATACTGCAAGCTACTTCTGCTGACTGCTGATTGCCTATGATTTGGCAGTTTGAATCTCACCAGGCTCAAGGTTGACTCATCCTTCTGATGTCAGTAAAATGAGGACCCAGCTTGTTGGGGAAAATATGCTGACTCAGTAAACCACTTAGAGAGGGCTGTGAAAGCACTGTGAAGCGGCATATAAGTCCAAGTGCTATTGCTATTGTTAGTAAATCCATTTGTAACTACAAGTTCCATCTTACATACAAATTCAGCTTAAAGACAGGGTTAGGAACAGAACTCATTCTTAAATCCAGGACTGTGTCTGTATATATCCAATTCAATGGGCTCGCAATATCCAGAAAGGGCCCATGTCAGCCTCCTTGGTCTTTAGGCAACCACACACCAGCAAACCCTACATAGTAGTCCCAGATTGCTTTTACAATCCTCTCATGTCCAGTGCTGTTCCTTACTACCAGTAGTAAACTATAGTGTTTCTTTACTATAGGTTGCTTACAGTTTCCTACAGAGAATAGCAAAACCTGCAACACTTCCCACTCCCAGAACTTTACATTGCCAACAGCTCCACAGCCAACAACAGACCACAATCAGATGCTTTGCTACAGAGCTGTTATAGCGGCAGGGCACCATCAGCCCAGGTGCTAGCTAGTCTCAGGCAGCCTGCCTTCTCACAGAGTGCCTGTGTCAGCACCAGCCATGCCTCATTAAACACCTTTTCTTAGGATGTTTTATTATCCAAGTATCTAACATATATCTCTAAAGGCATCTAGATTTTTACCATTAGGAACATGACATCTTGATTTAGTTTGAGGTATAGTCCCGGCTTCTGCCAACCTAGCAGTTTCGAAAGCACGTAAAAATGCAAGTAGAAAAAATATTGACCACCTTTTGTGGGAAGGTAACAGCTTTCCGTGCGCCTTTGGCATTTAGTCATGCCGGCCACATGACCATGGAGATGTCTTTGGACAGCGCTGGCTCTTTGGCTTTGAAACAGAGATGAGCACCACCCCCTAAATCCGAAAACAACTAGCACGTATGTGCAAGGGGAACCTTTACCTATGTTGCTAGAAACCACATTAAGGAAGGAGGGCAAGTGTAAGAGTTTTCCATGGGTCATATTTAGGAATGTGTTGATCTATTATCCATCAGTTTGCTTGTGATCCTAACAAAATGCACCACTTGCTTGTGTAGCAAAGGGGTGAGGAGAAATAGGGAGTGAGGAGGTCCTATTGAGCTCCCATTATTTTCTATGGCTGGAATACTGGGAACATTTTCAGTATTTTCACAAAACAACACTTCTTGTGCTATTTTGAGTAATGTTCTTTCAGAACTCATGAACTGTTGTCATACAAAACTGTTTTGTCCTGAGTGGAAAGCAGCATTCCGCATCTAACATTTGGGCCCATCAACACTAGCCTATAACTCATTTCACCCTAAGCTAATTTTAATATTGTATTGGTAAGAAACCTCATCCAATGCATATTATTAATTAACAATAATATCTGTTCTTTGATTTACTATCCCTTTTCTCTTTTCTTGGCTGCCTGTTATGAATATTAACTCAGACTCATTAAAATGTATTTCACTAGAAATAAGCAAACCACGTCGATGCAATCTGTATCAACTATTTCAGCAGATAAAATCTCCAGAAATTGTTTGGTTTGCCACAGTGTTCATCACCCAAGAAGGTCAGAAGGGAAGAGAGAGTGTATTTCTGTGTTCAGCTAATTAAGCTATATAATAGTTAAGCTCTATGATCTCTTATATTTGAATAAGGTAAATTGCCAATATATATAACAAATTTGCATGGTGATAGGAAATCACATTTTGTACCCCTGGTATTGATGTTACAATACTGCAGAACAATTAATTTAAACTGAAAAGTCTAATTTGTTAATTGCTATTATTATCACGTTGCTTAGAACTAAGCTTCCTGCAGAGAAGCAATGAAGTATTCGTCAGCTTCAAAACCCCAAGGAATATTTGGATTAGCTCACCAAGAACTTGAACACCAATAGCCTTCTTTGGACTAAAAAGGACCAGTGGTTTGCACTACTTGGGTTAAGATGGTTTAGTTTTAAGGTGTTGAACTGAGATTAGGGAGACCATGTTATTTTCCGCCTTCTTCCACGGAAGCTCAAGAGGTGACTTTTTTTTGATCCAGTTATTCTCTTTCAGTCCAACCTACTATACAAAAGTAGGTTTGGAGGAAAATAGGATCAGTGTGATGACCGAACTCAAAGCAATTTACAACCCAAAACCAGGAACTTAAAAAACAAATTATTACCAAAAGCCCAATTTTCTTGTTTCTCCAGAAGTTAGTTTATTTTTTCAAAAGCAAAATTAAATCCTTGCCAAAACAAACTGTGGCTGCAGTCCAAAGGTAATTACTGAGTTATCAAGAGTCAAAAATGTGGCTGAGAAACTTCTTACTCACAGAGACGAGAACACGAGATGCTGGACTTGGTAAATTCACCTCTTTGACTCCAGCGTTGTTGATTAC
>JANHFP010004256.1:50887-66218 GCA_032468135.1 Calamaria suluensis | reverse complement strand
AACATTTTTAAAAATTTTATAGCCATTGTAAGAATTTAATTGTTTTTTAATCTGTATATTTGTATATATGGTATTTTGGTATTGTTGGCTGTGCACCGCCCCGAGTCCGCGAGGAGAGGGGCGGTATACAAATTTAATAAATAAATAAATAAACTGTTTGTTCCACCAGGATAATTTCTGGAAAATATTGAAGCAGAGGTGGGATGGTTTGCTATCATCTAACTTTCTCATCTAACATGCTGTTTAAAATTTGTTTCTTCCAGTTTCCTCTTTTAACTTTACCCTGACAAAAAAGCAGAAAACCACAAATTTACATATTAGCATCTACTTGACAGGACTTTTTCTATTTAAAACTAAATTTGGAGCAATACTATCAGAAAAGGGTGATAGCTTTTATCATGGTTATCTATAATGTCGGCGAAGAATGACATTGATAGGAATGATCTGTATGCTGGAATGTATAGGAGAGGGAATATCAAAAAAGTTAAGATGACAATTTGAACTGTATGATCAAAGCTTTGTTCCTTTATTGGAAAAACCTAAAATCAAATATCTTATCATTGAACTAATGCATGAATATATTCCTCAACCTTTTTGCCTTCATGTAGTAAAAAGTATGTATATACACACGTTCTTTAAAAAATGTTGAAATTTAATATAATTTCAGAACCCACAATTTCTAATTGATTTAATTTCTTAATATATTTTTATTAAAAGTTTTAAGAACAAATAAGTCTACAACAAATTAAATTAGATTAAGTAGAAAATAAAAAAGGAACATAAAAAGCTAAAAGTGCAATAAGTCGATAGGCATTTCCAGTCACTAATAAATGTGGATATTGTCTTTTCTCTAATGAAAGATGCTACTTTAACCATAATACAGATTATCATTATTTCTTCAGAATATAAAATATATTATAGACACTTTGTCCATTTAAAACCTTCCTGAATCACAATCTTGTTCATTCTCATAAAAAAGACAACTCACCAAGAGTGTTGAGAATCTTTCATCTTCTCTGCTATTCGGAATATCTCTCTTAGATTGTAAATTACTAAATTATATATCCATAAAGGCTGCTTAGTAGTTAAAGCCATGCTGATAATCTCTTGACTCAATTTGCAGTCTGCCACAAGAAACTTAATTCCTGTGGTCTCCTTGTGAGGAGAAGCTCTGCTATGGAAGAAATGGACAATCCTCCAAACTCTTATTCTTTTTGCAAACCAGAACGTGGCTCCTGGCCGCTGATTTCACTGTGTTGATGTCATGTTCATGGAGCCACTCATAGGGACATCAAACTTGCCATAGGTCCTCATCTGGAAGTCAAATTTCTTCAATTCCAGTTCAATTGTTCTTATGAAAAACATTCATCATGAACTTTTCAGAACTACTTTTCAGAACTACTACATTCATCATGAACTACTTCAGAACTACTAAAGGAAATGTAACATGACTTTGTTTTCTTTTCATATTCATTCAGTAATAAATGAAAATTTGAATTGGAATCATACAAATATACAAGATACAACTGATCACTGACTCATAGTAGCTCCCTATTTTGTAATTCTGCATTGACACCAAAAATATTTGGTTTTTAAAAATATCATTGTTAGTTCCTACCAAAGGTCCTTAAATTCCTTATTTTACCTTAAAAACTTTACTGTATAATAGTATGAATTAAGTGTAAATCCCATGTTAGTCTTTGTCCTGGATTGCCCTAGCAATGAAATAGATCCTAATATGTATAGCTTCCATTACATTTAATCTTCATTAATCTGAAATGCAATGTAGTTTTTTAAGGCCATGCTTGATAACTGTTAATCTTTAGAGACTAGGGATTTATATTAAGACCTTGGGTTTAATTCAGAATTGCCCATACTAACAGGAAACCATTTAAGATAAATGAAGTCTATGTTAGAATGTCTCCAGCTAATTCTGTTGGACACTTAAGTCCACAATTTATTTGAATATACAAGGAACAATAACATAGAATTGTAGCTTTTTTATTTTTTCCTGATCTTAAAAGATTGAAGACCTTTTGCCATGTATATAATTTTAAAATTCCATCCACATCTTTAAAAATAAAGTCTCAATTTAAAAGATAATTTAAAAATATTTTCGAGATCCCTGTTTTAAAATACAATGTTTATTTTGAAATATATTTTATCGGGCTTTCATCATTAAATATTTGTGCAAAATTATTCTGAAATTATAATTTAATTGATTACAAGTATAATCGAGTGTAAATTCAGTACATCATTAAGTTGTTCATTCTTGTGACATAACTTCAAATATCTTAATTGGAATAATCAAAATTGACACTAATGTTTTTAGAGCAATCATTTGTTTTACAAAGTAGCCTTTGAACAGCTGAAAATAAATCTACATGAAAGTTATGGAGCAGCTGAATCTCACATTACAAATACCTCAATTATAAGTGATAACAATTAAAATCTAAAAAGAATAATGCAAACTGTGGTTTCTAAACTGTGGTTTATCTTTAGCATAAACAGATCTCTATATTAATAAATTCCTGAAGACATGGACAAAAGTGACCCTAAATCTTTTTAAAGTGGAAGCAAATCATTAAAAAAAGTTTTATTTTCCCTTAGAATTTCTAAAATAAAATAAATAATAATCTGCACTTATATATAAAATTATGACTATATACTATGGATAAAATTAACCACTATACTATTGAAAATCAAAATGCTGAATGAACTATATATTTCTTCCTGACGAATAATTTGTTTACATTGAACCCCTTATAAAGAAAAAAATACTTCTTAAAAGTACATGGTATAATTTAATTATCTTTAAATATTTTTGCTTGTTCAAGAAATGTAGTTCAGTAATTTTTCAATACTTCCAAGTACTGTATACTGAAGATACTTTTTTTAAAAAAATGAAACACACGCTACATTGTAATTACAAAATTGTGAAGAAAAAAATGTAAAATGTTAATTTGTTGAGGACTTTCGGTTAAATTTTATGTGCATTAGTCTGTCTTGGCTGACCAAGCAAGAACAAAATGGTAGTCACATTAGAAAATATATATATAACCCATGTTGTATCATTTCATTAAGAAAAAGAACATTTGCTTGGGTCCTGACTTATATTTGTGAAAGTCTTCATTTTGATATGGAACAAGTTATTAATAAAATAAATCATCATAAGTTTGTATTGATATTAACTACACAAGGAATATTTTCAATGTACTTATGTAGAATGATAAGGGATTATCCTGTGCTTTATGTTTGGGTATAGAAGTTCATTTCAGAATTAATTTAGATTTTAGTTTGAATAAAAAATTGCCCAACAAGTTAAATTTCAAAAGGGAGCTAATTTTAAGATGACGATGATGATGATGATGATGATGGTTGTTTTAGTGGTAATAATAATAGTAATGGGAAAATGTTAAACATGCAGATGCATGCAGAAGTAGCAATTACAACATTTTGCTAGAACATCTGCTTCTTAATGCTGACTCTGGTTATTAATCTTGTTTGTAGGTAAGCAGGTGATCCACCCTAATCAAGTTGCCATTGTCCAGGAACAATTCTCCCCAAGCCTTGAAAAAATAAAGTGGGCACAGGAACTGATTACAGCTTTTGAAGAACATCAGCGTGTAGGAAAGGTAAAAGGTTTTCTTCAAGACTTAGAATATGGAATCAAATGGAAATCAGTGTCAAGTGTTCCTTGGAGGATTACATGAACTTGTTAAAAGATCACAATAAGACATATATAGAATACATTGAATAATAGTATTTTTATCCTGGACACTGATGTTGGGAAACAGGGTTGTGTATGCCATCTTGGCTTAAAATAAAAACAGCCTTCCTTGAAATCATTGAATTTCTAATCTTTTAAATAAATGTAGATTACTTATTTATCCTCCAGTTAATTAGTTCATTCCACTAAGGTTATATTGAGTTTTATCTTACTAAGATATTTGTTAAGGTGGTAATTGAAAATAAGGACTTCCTTCTTCACAGTAAGGGATTCTTTGCAGTCTTTCAGTCAAATTTATAGGGCAGCTTACAAAATGCCCAACTCATTTCAAGAACATTATTTAATTATACGTACACATTTGTTTTAAGTTTTTTTAATTGCCTGCTCTGCCCAAATAGCAGGTACCAGTTATTTTTCTAGTCACAAACTACAGAGTTCCTGACAAGGTGGAGGCACTTTTATTGCAAAGTGAAGTCAGAATACATGAAAGCCTTTTTTTTTTGGTCTGGTTCTTTTAATATTAAAGACTGCATACTAGCACTCATATATGATTGTTCCTAATTTAGTGCATCATTGAATCTCGTGTTGCCTGCTCTGTGGGTTTCTGCTATGTAAACATTGTGGTGATAAAGCACAATCTGTCTTCACTTTGTGCCAGTAACACTTAAATTAGGGGTCGCCTGAAGGAAAATTTTATGCTAGCTACAGCATTGTCAGCTAATTATCTTAAAGGTTGTTTGCTAGAATGTAGTTTACCACTTTGGAGGGGGGGGGAGTTGAAATTAAATGTGCTTCTTTTAGAAAGAGCCAAATCCGACATGCTTATCAAGCCAGCAAAGTTGCCCAGAAGTGCATAAGAAAAAGTGTGATCCTTTTGGTGCAATTTACCCAATATTTGAGTGCCAAAATACAATATTCTTAGTAAAGCCAAGTACACACATACAGAGCCACACAGAAAACCTCATAAGTGCATATGGATTGCTGGCTGTGTCTTGTAAAGCCCATTAACACTAAACTGAGCTATGAAAATATACAGTGTGCAGAATCGGAATTGCATTTTTATGTCTTCTGTTCTCTGTTTTAAGAAAATACTTAGAACTCATATTGACATTTTATACTCTTTTGTATTGTTGAAAATGTGGACATTTTCAATACTAAACTCTTCTGGAGCTACGGCTTAAACCACCATAGTATCCTTGCAGCTGAATAACTAACATTCTCATAAATAAAACATTATCAAATAATTCCAAATATATTTTAGCTACAGGTCCCTTCAAACTATTGATATATTTAATACTGCAACTTACTTAGCATGGTTTTGAAATAAATTGAGATAAATGATCTACAATTAAGGAGAGATAGTTAAAGACCCTTTTAAAGAATATCTTACCTACTTTGCAACTGCCTATAAAATGTAGTCATGAAATTTGAAGCTTATGTGTGACCTGTTATGTGTAACCTGAATATTATAAATATGGCATTGGATATTCATTCTGGATTAAATGCTGGCCTCGTCAAAGAAAGTGAGAGGGTTAGCACTGACTTCGATAACAGCCTAACGTCATTCAGTGGGTTGAAGCTTCCTGGAAATCTTTAATCAAAATTGGAAAATACAAGGCTTAAAAATCTGATTCTTGAAAAACCAGCCCAAATCTGACTACTTAATTTCCCCAAAAGAACTGCCTTTCACTTATGAAGGTGGCACTAATATTTTCATCACAATTTTGATCACAACTTAAGAAATCTAATTTTGAAATGTTCCATTTTAACATAGATAACTGGAATTGTGAGTGTTGTCCTCAATTGTATTAATATATTACTCTTCTTTTCTTTTTAAACAACACACTAATATTAAAATACCAGCTTCTCCACTTCATTTTTTCCTTTTTTATTTTTGTATTAAGCTAAAGCTTTCAGTGAAGCAGGAACAGAACTTCAGTTTGATACTGTTAAGCGTTGCATGAGGAGAAAAATGTGAACATGTTTGTGTGTGTGCATTAATCAAAACTGAAAGCCTGGAAAAAAATGAAATACAAAGGATTAAAATGACTAGTCTGCTCTCCGATAAATTGCTAATTTTCAACCTCTGAAATTACAGCTTGTTGTTAATTGAAAATTGTTAGCAAACTAAATTTGATGCCACTACTGGACAATAGTTTATATTCACAAGAAGCAAACAGTTCCTGTTATTTGTCATAATCTGGAGAGAACAGAAATATTTGTTTAGAGGGAATCTGAAATATGATAGGATATTTTAGCTAAGGTATTCTGATTCTATCATTCTGATCATTTTCAAATTTTAGACATCCACTAAAATAAAAATGTTTTTGTTTTATTAAAAAATAATGCTATTAAAACATTCAAAAAGTATAATAAAGGCATATTTTATTTAAATCATCTTCTCTTCATACAACTCCATATAAAAAGCTGAATTAATCAACATTTAACTGAGAGTCTTCAGTTATATGTTTTTGCTAAGTTTTCATTCATAAGAAATAAATATGAAAGTAGAATTCTTTTAAAACATATTCTAAAGGAGCATATATTCATTACACTGTGTTTCTCGATATTTAAATAATATAATAACTCTACCTACTACAATTTAAAAAAATTAAATCTGTACAATTTTTATCATTTTCTAAAACATTCTCAAAGCAATTCACAGTAAAATATAAGTGTAATGATTAATTTACTCCAAAATAGTATGTTGTTAGTGCATTAAGCTTCCATCTTTATTTCATAGCAATTTAATATAATATTGACTTTCAGCATCAGTTTTGAAATACATTTTAATGCATTTAACTTTAAATAATTTGTTAGTAATTTAAGCAGAAAACAGAAATATTTTTAACCTAGCTAAGGGAAGATAGTAGAAATAAGAGCTTTCGTGTGTTGTACAAAGAGCCACTTAGTGTATAAGAATCATTACAGACATAAAACAGCTAAATACCAAAATGACATTTTTCGGTCTATCATATCTTTAACTGCGTCATTTGTTCTGATAGATGTTTAATGTGATCTTGCATAATATGCTAGTACTTTATTTTATAGAGACAGGTTAAATGATAGAATATTGTCAACCTTTCACTGGTATTGCACCTTTTCTAACATTCCCTTTACAATTGTTGTGTAAACCTGCTTTGGATTTCTCATTTTCCTCTTGCTGCTAATAGAAGGAAAGTGCTGATTTTTAAAGTTGAAGGAATCGTTACTATTATTATCATTATTATTATACAATATTTGACATAATAGTTGGGCACATTATTATATGCTCTGAAAATAACTGCCTGAAAATTTAATGTTACCAGCTCTCATGATTGCAAGATTTGCTTGAAAATATCTGGACAATAGCTAGTAGAATTGTCTAAATAGAATTTTGAATATCAACCAATTCTTTAGTCCTCTGGGAAATAAATTGTAGTTGACCCAAAATAAATTCTGCAAATTAGTAAAATAATGCAGAATTACCTTTTTCTTATTAAAGTAAGACTTTTAAGTGTAAAGATCTTTCAGGATCTTGATTTGACCAATTCAACATGGATTGATCGGAAAAACATGGATTTCAATCCCACTAGGGATTCTTATTTTAAGGCCTGAATATATATTAACAAATAATCTACAGCACAGTGCTACAGTATCAGTCACCTAATATGCAATATAATCTTAGCAGGTCCTATATAAATTTTGCTGCTACATTTTCAAAGGGTCAGAGGTTGCCCAACTGTTTACTTCAACAGCAAATTGGAGCTATTAAAAATGAAATAATTTCATTTAACTGCATAATTAAAACATAAATTTTCACATGCATATCCCTAGAGGATTGCGATGCAGTCTGAAATAGGAAATGCACTCTTGTTTCTACAGCTGAGCTGGTGTTTATTTGAAACCCTGAGAAAGGAAAAACATAAAGGGGTATGTGCATATGTATATTTTGCTTTACTAAGAAGAAACAGACATTTTGAACATATGTTATATACAACTATTTCAACATTGTTTTCTGAATCATCACAGATTTGAAGTAGCCTAATGGGATTTTGAAAAAATTAAGAGGAAATATAATCAAAGGAAAGCAAATACTTCTTGTCTAATAATGGAATGTTTCAAAACATTTCCTCAAATTAGAGTATGTGTGCACATTATATACATACATTAGAGTATGTACTGGTGGTATGATAAATCTCAATATGGAGGCAATATTTTTCACTAGAAAGGAAAAATATGAGGCTTCAGGAGCTTGAGTATGAAGAAAAAACGGTAGGATGGGGTGCAGCATCAGGATTGAGAAAATCAAGATGTAGCTTCAGTTTGTAAACTGTGACTGCCTGAACTAATTACTCCAATGCAAATAATTTTCACTACAATTAGGCCTTGGGCCATGTTTGGGAAATACATACTTTGATTGAAAGTGTTATGCAGATTATCAAGTTATCAATTTTTTAAAGACCATTTCTTTATCCCTTCAAAGAATTAGATTTAATCCCTAGTGACTATTCATACAGTCTGCTGTGCAGTGTTTTGTTTTCAAAAATGATTTTTAAAAAGTTCTTACAGTTTTGAAATTCTCCAGTGATCTCCCTTCCAAGCTCTAAGCAGTTCAAAGCCACTAAGAAGGCAAGATCAGCCAAGGTTGACTAGATGCTTCTACCTATGGAGGAAGGGAATATTTTTCACACTCACAAATTAATACCAGGGAACCGAAGCTTTAATTGGCTGGGGGAGTATTTTTGTAGAGTACTTAGCCTAATTGTTCATTCAGCCTCTGGTCACCAAAGTGTAACTTGAAGTTCCTTCATATCGACTCAAGCTAATGGTTTCCTCTCATCACAGATGACCTATATCAACTATCCAAACTTAGCTTCTCTCCAGAAATGATGAACTATAATTACCATCACTCCCACAACTATGCTTAACAGGAATGATTACTGCATGTAGCTCAATGGCAGCAAATTCAGCAAGCCTTGTTTATTCATTGGCAGAAAACTTCCTAGGAAGAGGTTTTTGGAATTTGAATATTTTTCTCTGGCTTAGAAACTAAGGCCACATTCATAAGTAGCATCTGATCTCTCACTAATTCACCAAAGCTTTTCTCTTTTTTTCCCCCAATACAATTTTGTTGATTTTTCTTGGGGTAGGGAAAAGGATAATGGGTAAAGTAAGGGTTTTAAATTCAATTTATTTACAACAACTTGCTTTCCAGAGTTATATGGTTCATACGTCATATATCACTTAAATGATTATAAAAATTTATAACATATTACAATTTTATAGATCTGTTGATTGACAACCAGCCTGCTCCTGCACCTAAAAACAAAACTTAATATATCTCATTTTGTTTGATTTTCAGTTTTCCAGTTACCTCTCTGCCATTTTACACAGCACATTTACAAGTCGTTGTCTTGTGATCTTAGCCTCCTTGGCAACAGTCTTTGTCCGTCCCCCCCTGCATGTCTTCAGGCCTGGGCTTTGGGGTTTCTTCTCCCCCTCTCTCTAGGTTTGCCTTCCTCCCTTCTCCCCCCAGATGCCAGGTCTCCTCCTTCTAGTAGGATTTTATGGTCATTGTAAACAGTTTCCACTTCATTACTATTTATTATCTTATATTTTTTCTCCTCACAAAATACTAAAACACCTTCAGGCATCAACCACCTAAACATAATACTCTTGGCAAACAATTTCTTAGTTAAAATTGGTATTTCCTTCTAGACTCTCTAGCTTTCTTGGAATCTGTTTTAAGACTGATAGTTCCCTTTCCTTAAACTTCAGAGATTTACCCCTTAGTACCCTCAGAATCTTGTCCCTTCTGGATCTTCTGAGAAATTTTATATGGATTTCTCTAGGGATATTGTTGATTCTTGCATAATTTGAGTTCACGCTATAAACCTGGTCAATATCCCATAACATCTTGTTTTTTTCAATTCCTATTAGGTCTGCTAAAATCTGACCCATCATCTCTTTCAGATCCTCCCCCAACCTCCTCAATTACGTTTTGAAATCTTTTTCATGGCATCTTCATTTTAATACTTTAACAGAATAACAGAATAAAAAGTGAAAGGTCTTCTAATCCAAGCAACTACTCAGGTAGGAAACCGTATACATTTCAGACAAATAGTTTATCCAATCTCTTCTTAAAAACCTCTAGTGTTGGAGTGTACAAAATGTCTAGACCAATTTCTCTAGTCTAGTTTAACTATCACTATTGTTGTTGTTTTTCCACTAACAGAAAGAAGTGCATATGTGGATCTTTTGGATAAAATTCTATTCTAATATTCGCAATAGCTAGAATCTAGCACTCATCCTCTTCTGTACATAGACCTTCTTCTATCAATGGAAACTAAAGAGGCCCAGTTCCATCTTCTCTCCCCCAGTCTGCATACAGCCTTAAATCTTGCTTCACACTATTCCCAGAACACAACACAAACCCCTTTTATTTCTCTGATATTAATATTGGGGATGAGTTTTAATAGGTTTTATAGTAATACTGCTTACTCAAGACTGTGATTAGCAAAAAGAAAATATTCCTTGTGGATACCAGTATTATAGTGCCAAACAACTAGAACCTGGAAAAATAGTTATAAGTGGAGTTGGGTCCACTCTTCTCAATAGTACATCACTACTGTCATTCATGCAGCTCAGGTTACGTCTTCCTATGTCTTTCCTGGTACAGAGAGGAAGAATATTTTGTCTGAGAGAAAAAAGTTAACATTTCTCTGATTTGAGCTTGATTCCGGATAACTACAAGGGCATAGACATGTTGCTTTTTCGGCAGGAACATAAAAGTAGTTGGCAAGTGTCTTCAGGGTTTTTTTTCAAGTCCACATTCTACTTCATAGTCCTGGAATTTTCTGAGTTCCCATTCAAGACCAAGCGTGGCCTGACCTTGCTTAGCTTCTGCATTTCTTTTTCTAATTATTTTATCACTGTACCCCTGGACTCTTTCTAAAACAGGTAGAATATATCTTTGATTCATGTGGAATGTAATGATTCTTGGTTAACAAACAAAGTATTATTAACTAACTAGAGCCTGGAATTTTATTTTCCCAAGATTTCTTTTGAGAATAATCTTTTTTTTCCCTTTGCAGGGCGCCTTCACGTTCCATGGGAGCATGATAGACATGCCGTTATTGAAACAAGCCCAAAATATTGTTACACTTGCTACTGCCATCAAGAAAAAATAATCTCCTAAATAAACTTTTCCAGAAGAGTGATTCCAGGAGCTTTTTCAAGAAAAATTACATAATACTGAGAAGGGACAGTGCAATGCTTCATGTATTTCAGTCAAATTCAGAGTACACATCCAACAACTTTGATCTATTTTTCTTACTGAATGTCAATGAGAACGTTAAGATTGGCATCTGTTTCCTATGACAAATGAGTTGTGACAGACCTGAAAGCAAAACTGTTTCCTTTGGAAAAGCGACCAATTAAAATCAATCAGTGATGTGGACAAACAGGCTTCAATTAATATTTGACTCAGAAAATTTTCTGTGAACAGCAGAGTTGCCAAAAGAGGAAAAAGTTCCTTATCTTTCAGGCTTATGTAGGAAAGGGGCCCTTGGGAAGCATAGTTTGTTATACAAAAGAGAAAAGAGCTTCTCTTTGCTTAAAATTCTACACAACAAGTAGCCTTAAGAGAAGTTTTTGGTAGTTTCAGAGACTTGATACATACAGTATTGAAGGGATCCATAGACATTCCTTCCTCAGCTTGTGTTCCTGTTACTTTAAAAGTTATATTGAAAGCAAACATTCCAAAGACAGATTTTCTCCTGCTGAAGATAATAAAATACATTTCTGGCACTATTCTGTGTGACTTTTAAAGTTAGAACCTCCTCTCTTGACTAGATTTCCAAGTTAGCTTCTTTCAGTCTGAAGATGTGTTGATTTTAGAATACTTAATCTAAATTAACAACTATGGTCCAATGGATTTTGCTGCCTGAAGTAGAAAGTGCAAGCTCGAAACCATTTAATATGACTTAGTTAAGTTCTCAAGAAGTTTGTACTTAAACATTTGTTAGGAGTTCCAACCATCTTCTGTAGCTTTTTTTGGATGTTTTAGAAAATTAAATAATTAGAAGTTTTCCCATTTCACTGTGCAAAGACAACTGTCATGTGGACTTCTTCCCACTTAAATGAACACGTCTTGGTTTTTTTAAGTGCAATTGGATGTGTGATTTATAAATATGTGCAGTTTGATAGTAATCCCTGTAATCCAAGTACCTATCAAGAAAGGGATTTATCAAAACTGTTTTTTTTAAAAAAAAGCATTTCACTGTTGAATCAGACCACTAGTTTTTCTTCAACATGCTCTGCACTGCTTTTAGTATCATCACAAAGGGTGACAGCAGAGGAATTAGAGATTGTAAATTTCAGAAAGCTTTTTTTTTTCTTAACACTCTGTGATAGTGCTACTTGAATCCCTGCAGATAGCCATATTACAGCATTTTCAGCCTCGCAGAAGTCTGTTTTGAACATGACCTTAAAGGAAGGGGGTAGTTACCATGCCTTTTATGAGCATATTAATAAAGTCTGGTTTTAAATTATGAGAAGAAAACTGGATGTACCATAATTCCTCAGAATGATTCATCCAAAATTGCAGTTTGTGTATGTACTTAAGAAGAATTCATGGCAGAATTATAGATCCGGAGACCAAATAGATATATGACTTTTTTTTCAGCCTCAAATTGTCCTCATGCACTGGTGACCCATTTCCATTCTCTTCAGAAAAGATCATTCCAGCTCAACTACCAGAGATATTTCTAACAGAACTGAACATAGAAAGAGATTTATCTAACTGGCAATGCACAGCCTTTGGTTCAGTCATGGGCATAGCTGGGAAAGATTCCCCTTGTGAAACTAAGAGAAACTATACTGTTGAAATATACAGAGATAATATACTGTTGAGATAACTTGGTATTTGGATATTGTGTTTCTTTCTATTTATATCAAAGAAGTCCTTCATTCATCTACTCCCCTTATATTAATCTATTTAATCTACTTCACTTTCCATGGTGCCACTTAAAACCAGAGGAGACAGCTTTCTGGACTGGTGGTGGGCATCTTTAAAATGTTGAGGCCATGTTGTGAGCACTTTTATAAATTGGCTCACCTATTTGCAGTAAAGCTGCACTTATAGTCATGCCTTATGATAAAAAGACCCATTTAACAAACCAGTGTCTTCTTCCAGCCTCCACTGGGGGCTCTCTACATCATAGTTTATTGTGTTGTTTTTCCCAAAGCACAATGATGCATTTTCAAACAAAGCCCTGGGTGGAAACCAATAAATATCACCCCTTTTTTGAGAAGTCCTATAGGGCCCAGGAGCCAATCTGCAAAACATATGTTACATGACTGATTCTGTACAGCTTCAGCCAAGATGATGATGATGATGATGATGACGGCTACCTAAAAGAGTATATATACTGTTATTGCACAGACAAATATGTTACAGACAGTAACTATCTTCACATATTTACCTCACCTGAGATCATTTTTGGGTTTATATATCAAGCTGAATCATAGTCTAACCATGGATCCAGGGTTGAAATCCAGCAGGTTTTGACAGGTTCTGGAAAACCAGTAGTGGAAATTTTGAGCAGTTCGGAGAACCGGCAAATACCACTTCTGGCTGGCCCCAGGGTAGGGTGGGAATGAAGATTTTGCAGTATCCTTCCCCTGCCACGCCCACCAAGCCACACCATGCCCACCAAGCCATGCCCACAGAACCGCTAGTAAAAAAAATTGGATTTCAACAGTGCATGGATCCCACCACATGTGGTTGGCCAAGTAGCAATTCTGCGGATCATGCAAACACAGCTAAGGAGATAGTAAAATAGGATACGAGGACATTCACAGGGAGGGGGGAGTAATGATGATTGATTTAACTATGTAATTGAGAGTCCTGCCTAACTCACATAAAGAGGAATGGAACTTCAATCACACCACTGCAGCCATCCTGACTTTTTCAAACACATACACATACCTTGTGGATGCCCCCAATGGCATAGTAAGTCCTGCAGGATATGGCTTAGGACTCAAATATATGCCATCATTGGTTATATGATGACCTGATTACTGTGACTCTGAAAAGCCATTTCCTGACTGAAAGCATATTGCATTATTTCACCTATCATGTACTTTTCTACCACAGATTTTCAGCCTGTATTCACATCTCATGCTAAACCACAATTTAGTAAAGAAATCCCACCTGGATGGGCTCCAGGAATATGATACTCCATCATCCCATTCAGAGTCTTTCAGCCCAGCTGAATTAGCACCAATCCTTTTTTTTGTTTTTCCAATGATCAAGCCTTCCTCTTATTTTTTATGGACTGCTTTGGAACGGGTGAGCTTGGTCCCCGTTGAAATTGAAAGCAATTTTCTTTTCCTGTTTTATCTGAATGATGGGCATCTCATCTCTTGTCTACAAAACGAATAGGGCAGGATTTATTTCCGCAATGGATGGAAAGTGGTCTGACTTCCAGCTGCACACAGGCTGCCCCTTGGCATAAATTCAGTGGGGTGGGAGAGGGTGGCCTCGAGAAGACTCGTTTGCATGACACTGGCCATGCGGCAGCGGGCGACTCATCTGGGCTGGGCAGCTAACGGGCTTAACCCGGCTGTTTGGGAGAGGTTAACCCAACTTGTAGGCAGGGTAAATAAACAGAACAAGCTGTCTTTGTCCTCTATTCAGACTAGCCTCTCCTCCAAAAGCAGGCTGCATTGAAGGCACAGAGTTCAGCTTGTGGCTGCCAGAGGGACTCCCAAGGCAGTTGTGAGCGCCAACAATCAGCCAGTTTGTTTCTTTTCCTCATTAAATCATCGCCTTTTGTGCAGGGCCCCGCAACTTGTGTTTCTTAAGAAATTAACAGAATGCGAAGTTGCAAACCGGGCCTCAACCTTTTCGTGACCTACAAGATGCTCTTAGACGGGCACCCCAGGAAAGCAGCACTGTTTACTTAAACGGGTAAATAGAAAACACTTGTGGGAGGTGAGAGAGACAAGGAGTCATTTAAGCCAACCTCTTAATAAAATGTAAGTGTTTGGATCCTTATACCATGGAAATGAAAGCTCTTTTTGAGCACCAGAAGTGGGGTTTAGTGACAAAGGTCAACCCTGAACTGTGCAAACATTTCAGACCAAGTGCAGAAATCTTTTCAGTAATCAATGCCTAGATCTTTAAATTAAGGGGTGAGAATTCCGGGGGTCGGGTGGATCCTAAAAAGTGCCCCAAGATAATCCTCTGATTTGTTAAATCTGGAGGTTACTTGCATGCAATCTTAGACATCCCCCTCAGGGCCCCCAATTGCATTTCATGTGAATCGAAGTTATTCTGTTGTGCAGAAATGTGTGATCTAGCTCTCAAACTCCTCATCTCACTGAATTACCCACCCACCTTTGCATTATTCAAGATAAAAATCCTTGTTGTTATTAGTTGCGAAGTCGTGTCCGACCCATTGCGACCCCATGGACAACATTCCTCCATGCCATCCTGTCCTCCACCATCCTCTGGAGTCCACCCAAGCTGATGCCCACTGCTTCAGTGATTCCATCCAGCCACCTCATTCTCTGTTGTCCCCTTCTTCTTTGGCCCTCAATCTTCCCCAGCAT
>JANHFP010004256.1:26437-45993 GCA_032468135.1 Calamaria suluensis | reverse complement strand
TCAACTCCCAGAATTCCTCAGCCAGCAAAGCTGGCTGAGGAATTCTGGAAGTTGATGTCCACAAGTCTGAAAGTTGCCAAGGTTGGAGACCCCTGGTATAAAGAACAGAATTAAAGAAAAAGTGAAACTTTTGCCAAGCATTTATTATATTCTTTTCATTTGTTTTTTTTAACTTTCTTTATCAGGACCACAACTACTATGTTTTCAGAATTTTCCTGATATTAAAAAAAAACATAAACATGTAAACCAAGTTACAGGATGTGGTACAAACCTGACCCATCACAATCTCAGTGCTTTATAAAGGTTTTTTAACATTTTAGCCACCCTAAATCTATTGCCCTTATTAAAAAGCTACATTTTAAATGGCTATCGGTGGCTTCATGACCTTCCAACCTTCTTTATAAGGAATGTTTGCAACCACTGCTATTAAACAAAATTAATTTCAGTACTTTCAAATTGTTAATCTTGCAAAAAGACAACTTGCTTCCTCTTTGGTGATCCTGCAGGTCATCACTATATGAGTTAGAAGCAATTGCCAGAGTTCATGTCACATGGACATCATTGCTCTAAATGAATTCTCCTAAATGCCTTTCAAAACTTAATTTGCCTTTTTACCTCTTGTTTGTCTTCAGGAACTCTCGTCTTCTCTTCCCCTTTTCTTTGTTTGAAATTTAATAAGCCCCATTGCAGTATTAGTATTACTCTCAGCATTACTTTCTACTGTTTGAAACTTTTTTTAGTGATAGGCATAAAGCAAAAACACACTAATTTAGTTAGATTATGACAGGTATCATTTTATATTAAAAGCATATGTCTTTTGGACACATATGGCTAATAAGTAAATCTAATGTTTGTTAGTCCCATTCTCCATATCTGTCTTTTTCAAAAGATTCTCTGCTAATATGTGTTTAGAATTATAGGTTATGATTCTCCATTGTTGTGCTTTTTCATCTCAGTCATGAAGACTAATTTCAGCCCATCCACTGGCTGTCAGCTGTGGGCAATAGTCTCTACTTTTTTCTGTTGTTTTGTCATGTGTTATATAGCAATTTGAGAACTTTAAATTAGCCAAAGTGTAGACCCAAGAGATAAGTGATGCTGAAATTTTTATTTGCCTGAATTAAGTGGTTACCTTGATGTTCTGGCTGAGATCCTTGAAGCAGAAAAAGAGAGCATTTTTCTTAATTTTCCTCCTGCCTACTGAAATTGTCTTTATCATTCCTCTATCAGTTTCCTGTAAGAGATTTTGTTTGGCAGGCTATCTCCTCCCAAATTTGGTATACCATTTAATTTAGGAAGTGACTCTAAGTTCTACTGTACTTCAAGAACTAATTAAGTTTTGTTTTTCTTTATTATTTACATTATCAATAATGTAGCTAGTGCAATTAACATCTAATGTAGCCTTCCTCTATAAGGTATGTCTATATTTGATGGTGTTTTTGAAAGTTTCTTTCATTTATGCCATGTTCAAATAAAATACTTTTTCCTGACTTTATTATTTCTTTAAAGAAATCCTACATCATTTAACTTCCAGATTCTTCAGAGGGTTATATTTGAGCCTAATCAAATGAAAGTAGAAGCTTACTGCTCTCTGTTCAACATGGTAAGGGAAGAAGTTGGAAGTCATGTGGTAAATTTGTCCTGAGTGATTTTGTGATTGTGTCCAATTCCATTCACTCCATTCACATTAATCTGATTTAAATATAATTAGTTCTGTGTAAAGCTCAATAAAGCTACAGTTAAATAATAAAGATATACATAATTAGTTATTTCTTATAATTACAGTAATAAAATATTTTATTGCCCAAACTTCAGTTTGTTATTTATAATTTTACTTTTTTATACTTCACACAACAATTCTGAGCATATTTATTGAGAAGTGTCCAAAACTGGATAGGGATTCCTTCCAAGTGAATTTGGATTGAAATCAGTTGTGCATTTGTGTCTGTATTATATAGATTTGTAAATTATAATAAATATTTCATCAACAGTATAGCACTTCAGTTTTAAAGGTTCCATATTTATCTAATTTATAATAACAAAGGAAAGTTTTGGAACACTGACAAGGGGTCAATAGACTGTACTTGTACTTTTAAGAGTAGTAACCTAATCACTATGTCTGGGCTATCTTGCAGAGTCTGATTAGTTTTGATAAAACACAGAATGACTCAAACTGCAAATGTATTCAGTTTTATGCTCTCCATACAAATGAAGCACAAATCAGTTCAGTCTTTAGTCACAGAAGTGAGATATTTAGTGGCATCATAATGTCTTTTGTACAGAAGGAACAATTTCAGGCAAATAGAAATAGCATGTAGTACAATTTTTTTTCAGGAACAGTTAATTAAATAATGTTTATGTTCAAAGACCTAAAGCAGAGGTCTTCAAACTTGGCAGCTTTAAGACTTGTGGACTCCAACTTCCAGAATTCTCCAGCCAGCTATGTTGTGGTTTAATACCACAAGTATTAAAGCTTCCAGGTTTGAAGACCTCTGACCTAAAGAAACATACTAAACATACAAAAAAACAACCAGAATGTGTTTATAGACTATTGTTCCAATTTGGGGAGGGATTATAGATCAGGTTGACAATTCATGATAGATTGCCCATTCCCAATTTTAAAGTATCCAAAGAATTTCCAAATAGAGGGTAAAAGGTTTTGGCCATGGGATGCCTCTTGCAGCCCTCCAAAAAGTCAGGGAAAAGGTTTGCAGTTTCTTGGATCTCCCACCTTGCCTTCTCTTGTTTTGAACATTTTGTGAGCCTCGTGATTTGTGAATAGTATAATGAGGGGGAGCAACCTTCAGATTGAATGGTCGTTTTGTAAAACACAAATACCAGTCTAGACAAAATGGCAAAAAAAAAGTGTAGCTCAAAAGATTCTGAATGAAAGAGTCACAAGGAAACCAAAAAGGGATAAAAGTTTACTGCCGCTACTTTGCTTATTTGATCAAGAAATGTGTATTGTAAAAGTAATTTAAACATCAAAGCTGAGAATCAAAAGGAGAATAGGAAAGTTTTATCATTAGGGGAATTAATTTAAAATCTAGAAAATATAGTATGTTATTGATAAAGGCAAAATAATGTTGGTAGTACATTTTGCATCAATTTCTTCATTGTCCTGTCATTCAAAATCTTTTGAGAAACATTTTTTTTCTGAAATTTGTCGTGTGAACTCAATATTTGCACAAAATCTGCACAAAACTGATTGTATACTAGATTTGATAATTTTTTGACATACCTTTCATGCAATCGAATGCTGACTATGTTTATCTGAAAATAACATCTACTTTGATTTATGGAACATATTGATTGATATATATCGTTTGCTTGTTGCTTGTTTATTATGGTAGGTGAATCTCAACAACAGTAGTAATTCTATAATTTTAATTGTATTTTAATTGTATTTTAATTGGTTTTAATTAGAAGACAGATAAATTTAATCATTTTAATTATTTTAAATTGTTTAGTATGTGTTTTAATTTGCCGTCAACTGCCTTGAGTCTTTGGAGATGGGGCGGTATATAAATTGAAATAATAAATAAATAAATAAATAAATTCAATAAAGCATTCTGGAAACTTTTTAATGTAAGCCTCTAGACAATATTCAGGTATGTATCAATAATCAAATAATAATTTGTACAATATGAAATCAGTTAAAATGAAAAATAAATACAAATGCACTATTGCAAATACATATATAAACACCATTCACCTATGCAAGGAATTATCTTCACTACTCATTAGTCTAGTCACTATATTAGTCTAATCCTTGACTTACAACCACAATTGAGCCCTTCACTTCTGTTGCTAAATGAAAAATTTGTTAAATTTTATGATTTTTCTGGCCACAGTTGCTAAGTGAATAACTACAGTTGTTAAATTAGTAGCACAGTTGTTAAGTGAGCCAGGCTTCTCCATTTGACGTTCCTTGCCAGAAGTTGTCAAAAAGTGATTACATGACCCTGGAACACTGCAACTGACATAAAGATAAACCAGTTGTCAAGCATCCAATTGTAAATCACATGACATTGGGGATGCAGCAATGTGTGAAATATGGTCGTAAGTGCTGTTTTTTGAGTGCTGTTGTAACTTAAAACGGCTACTAAATGAACTGTTGTAAGTTGAGGACTACCTCTAGTGGCTGTATTTTGCCTATATTTCTTGGCCTTTATTCAGCATATATGCTTGTTACATAGATTAAACTCTAAGATGGTAATAAAATACTTAGGAGCCTTTTTTAAAACGGAGTCAGATAGTAGTAACAACAACAACAATAATAGAAAAAATCCTAATAATCAACATATACTAATTATTAGACAGATTCAAATATAGTTCATTTATTATTATTTTTCCTTTAATGTTTCCTTTTATAGTTTGTTGACAATATTTTGGGCTGACAACAACAAACAAAACAAAACAAAAATTTTGAAAATTGCTAACCTTGATTAGGTTAATCATACCTCCTTTCTTCACACTGAGGAGACATCTTTGCCTTTTCATAAAATCTAATAAGGATGTCATTTGTAAAATTACCCTGCCTGAAAGGACACAAACTGCAACCCAGCATAGATCACAGTGGAAAATTACTCAGATCACCCAAGCCCTCTCTCTCCTGTCCTCTTCTTTCTTTCCTGTGCTCTCTCTTCAGTTTAGCTAGCTAAAATTCATAAACTGTGTGATGGGTGCTTTGGTTTACAGATGATAAAAATCCCCTTGTGTGTTTCACCTGGGCATTACAGATAAAACTGGTTTATAGTGTATTGTTTCTGTGATATTATGGCCCTATCTTATGAAATCTTCAGAAATGAACTTCAAATAGGAATATTTTTTTATGCATATATAACAGGTGGGTATTTCTACTTGTCTTTATGGATCTCCAATTACAGTCACCTTTATGAATCCATTTTGCTGTGTGTAGATGCCTTGTGAACAATTTATTTTCCTGCACACTTTAACTGTCTGAATCATGCAGGTGAAATTTTGCTTCCTGCAATATGGTAAGGTATACATTATTGGGGGATGCGGTGACTCAGCGGATAAGACAGCTGAGTTTGTCAATCAGAAGGTTGGCAGTTCAGTGGTTCGAATTCCTAATGCCAACCTATCTGTTTCGAAAGCACGTAAAAAAGGCAAGTAGAAAAAATAGGGACCACGTTTGGTGGGAAGTGTTCCATGCGCCTTTGGCTTTTAGTCATGCTGGCCACATGACCACGGAGATGCCTTCGGACAGCGCTGGCTCTTTGGCTTTGAAATGGAGATGAGCACTGCCCCCTAGAGTCGGAAATGACTAGCACATATGTGCAAGGGAAACTTTTACCTTTACCTTTATATATTACCGGAAGCAAAGCTTAACTAGATATTCTTGCCTCAAATGGCCTCCTGCATCTGTTTATGCGAAAATGGTTGGAAACCCTTCTCCAACAAATTCCTATTTGAGCTCACTTGTTAGTCGAGGTTTGTTCACACTAACTGTAAAAAGAGTCCTCTGTCTCAGGCATAAATTACTTTATGTGACATTGTCTCTAAGCAGACCCTCCAGTTATGGATTGCTTTGTTCTCAACTTGACAGGAACATAATTAGAACCATTGATGAAATCTACCAAATTGTTTCTCCATGGCCTTCGTGGTCAGGAAATTTGGCTGAGTCTTATTTGTCATTGCTTAAAGGCTCTAAACACTTCATATTAGCTATATTATTAATATACCTCCTCATCTATCCATGAATTGGTAACACTTGAAGTGAGCTCAAATATATCGTGTATCCCTGAAAATAAGACCTACAAGATAATGAGCCCTGCCCTGACAATAAACCCTCCCCAAAAATAAGCACTTCTCTGAAAATAAGCCCTTTCCAAAAATATTTAAACACATGTGCAGCCAGTCCCATTTACTCTTGTTATGTTTAGGGAGAGAGACAGGGCTGGAAAATAGGGAAGATGGCAAGGGGAGCCCCGTCTTGCTCCACGTGCCCCAAAACAATAAGACTTCCTTGAAAATAAGGCCAAGCACTTATTTCAGGGTTCAAAAACTATAAGACAAGGTCTTATTTTTGGTATGTATATATATATTACTCAGAGTTACTCTGAGAAGCATGAGGCCAAAGACACAAGCCTGAAGATGACAAATGAGACTTCGTCAAAACGTCGCCAGGAAACTTCCAATTCTACACAAGAGAAAACCCGAATAACCAAAGATCTACATACAAATATTCACAAAAACCTCAGAAAACAAATGTGTGTGTGTGTGTGTGTGTGTGTGTGTGAGAAGAAACTATAAAGTTTCTAGTCAACAACAACAAAAATGGTAATAAACAACAAAGCTTTCTGTGGTGTTGGATAGTCTTATTCCCTTTTTTCTCTTTTTAGGTTACATTTCTTTTACATTTTGAGAATTGTTTCTTAGCTCACTCATAACTTTAATAATTCTTTGACAAAAGGTCCTAAAGGACCCTTTTGACAATGTGAACCCCTGATAAAATATTTGCAAACTAGGAAACATAATTGCGTGCTCTAAAAAAAGAAAACAAACTAACTGTGTTCGGCCCCTCTAAAAGGAAAGAAAAAGTAGATAGGAAATTAGCATAAATAACTGTTTTGGGCAATTGTACAAGATAATATCACTGAAGAGTTAGTTCATATTTTTCAAAACATTAGATACATATTTAGGAGAATTTTCTAGAAATTTCTAAAGAATTGGTTTAATGTGGGTGTTTCCCCCAAATATTTGTGGACAAAAGTTCTTAGACTCCAGTTGCCAAGTTTCACAAGAAATTCTATCAGCACAATGTTTGTCATGTCTACCTACATTAGAAGAACCGAAATCGTTTTTTATCTTTTGTGATTACATTTATGTTTTTCTCCTAAATGACTAATGAAATCAAACTGTAAAATATATAGCTCTTAAGAAGTTGTATCTTATCAGTAATCACTGATATATGTTACAAACATGAGCATGAATGTGGAAGAAATGATAGATAATTGTAGTAGTTTATTTTATTTTATTTCCCTGCTCACTTTAGCCATATGAAATGTATTTTTCTTTCTCATCAGATGAAAAGGAGCTTGAGGGGAAACAGAATGATGGCAAAGAAATAAAGAGACTTAAATGGATTTTTTCATAAACTTCTTTGGCTGCTTTCCTGCTTTAGTTATCACCCTCCCCCCCTCTCTCTCACTTCTTCCCCTCCTCTCTCTCTCACACACATGAAATCTCTGTATCTCTACCTCTCTCATGCATTATCTCTATATCTCTACCACTATTTGCCTATATCTCTACTTCCATCTCAGAATGTGCAGATATACTAATTCCTCATAAAATCCAGCCTATTTCATACATTTTATTTAGAAAATTTATATAGCCATCCATTTTAAAAATACAGTTCTGGTCAGTGAAACAATGCAATAATAAAACAATGCAATATTGTATTAAATATATATTACAATAAATGGAAAAAAATAACTGATGCATCTCATAACCGTTGCATAAAAACATATCCTTTCACACTTTGGAGAAAGATGTCAGTGCATACAATAGCTGCGGTGGCAGAGTGGTTAGAATGCAGTATTGCAGGCTAATTCGCTGCTGACTGCCTACAATTTGATCCTGACCAGCTCAAGGTTTACACATTCTTCTAAAATTGGTAAAATGAGGTCCCAGATTGATGAAGTTTAATATGCTGACTCTGTAAACCTCTTAGAGGGGGCTGTAAAGTACTATGGAGTGGCATATAAGTCTAAGTGCTATTGCTATTTTCAGGGAATCCCAGAATAAGCTGCTAGAAAATTATTCTTATTGCTTAGAATATAGCAGAAATATTTTATCCTCTCCTCCCTTTGCATGCAAGTTGTTTGAATAATAACACTGACTAATAACTCTGCTATGAAGCAATTAATTTTTAAAAAACTGGTGTGTTTAAGAAAGGGCAGAAAACTAGTTACTATAACTTCATTGTTCAAAATGATAGAATGCATGTCTTTATAATGATATAGTAAAAATCCTTTATAGTAAAAATCACCACTGCCTTATTCTTAGAAGAGGAAATACCTGACGTTCAGTTACTATCAAACATTATTTTGATATTGAATTGGCATTTTAAAGATAAAGGCTAGCAACAACCCCAAGAAGTTTTCACATCAGTTTGTTAGACTACAATTCAGAATGGCTATATCTCTATGTGTAAATATATGACTATAGTCCATGAAAGAAGCAAGAATTAATATGTTTTCAACTTATTGGTTAGCCCTAGTAATATAAAGCCATATTTTATTGAGAATTATTAAATGTAATAGGAAGAACGTGGAATGTAATATAAAAGGCAGAATAAGGAACTAGATTGTCCTGCATACAATACAAATTTTATTGTCACAATATTTGTGATGACCCAGCTTGATGCAGAAACAGCAAGAAAAGTCATCAAAGGAAAAACATTATTTATTTACAAACCCCAATGCTCATTAAAATAATTGTCTGGCAATGCTGATTTGTCTTCAGAAGCAAAACAAGCACACACCAAGATTGCACCAAGTCTGGCTGCAGCAAGACTGCACCGAGTCTGGCTGCAGTCCAAATTACTCACAATTAGGAAGTGATAAACACTGTCCAAGCTTGATGAAATATCTCACACAGGAATCCAGAATCTCAGAGGCAAAGAGTTACCAAATCAGCTACACCGAAAAACAGCCTTTGATTCCAGGATTAATCCTACAAAACTGGCTAGCTTTAAAGCCTCCAGCTCAGCTGTGTCCCATTCCTCATTTCCTTCTGAATAGACCTCTTTCCAAAGCTCTCTTGTCCCTGCGTCTCTGCTTCAGATCATGTGGGGGAGCTGATCCCAGTTTATCCTCTGAACTCCTCCTCTCTGCTTCCACCCCTAGCCCACTGGGTCCAGCCTGGGCCTGCTCTTCCCCATCCCCATCCATAGCTCTAACCTCCCCCACACTGATCTCTGTCAGCTGCTCTTCCTCATCCTCTGAGTTGGATGCTGACCAACTGATTTGGATGCTCATCACAACCACCCTACTAAACATCACTAATTCACTACTTTACATCCTCTCAATCCTTATCACAGTAGCATTTCTCACACTATTAGAACAAAAACTCATAGGATATATACAACACTGTAAAGGACCAAATATGGTTGGACCCAGTGGCTTACTCCAACCAATCACAGACAGTCTAAAACTAATTATAAAAGAAACAACAAAACCAACCCTATCATCCCCAATTCTATTTACACTCTCCCCAATCATAGCTCTCACACTAGCACCATGACAATATTTTTCATTTTACATTCTTGTCTTTGTGTATCTCACCTCCTTATTGTCAGGAAACTCATTCAGGATGGGTTATCGTTGGAGCTCTTGTTCAGTAAAGTGTCTCGGCCTCCCCACCCTTTTCATTGCATGCTGTGTCCCTCAGACTCAGATGAGAATCTTGGGGTCGCCTGTTGCATTTCTTCTTCAAAGCAGGGATTGTGTAGAACACAGGTCTCCAACCTTAGCAACTTTAAGACTTGTGGACTTCAACTCCAAGAATCCCTCAGCCAGCTTTGCTGAATTCTGGGAGTTGAAGTCCACAAGTCTTAAAGTTGCCAAGGTTGGAGACCTCTGCTCTAGACAGGTGAAAAATGCCTTACTCAACGGAGGAGCCGTACGACAGAAGGCCACGCGCGAACTGGCTTTTTTATTCTGCGGCGGAGATTTGAACGGGCGCAGAGCGGATATGTCTGTGCTGGGGGGGGAGGAGGAGAAACGGAGCTTCTGCTTTCTCTTTTTTCCTGGCTCGGGGTCCAGCGAAGTCGAACCCCTTCCCCGACTTCAGCACCGAAGCTCTCGCGAAATCCCCGAAGCTAGCGAGCCCGTCTGTCTTCGCCTCCCCCCCCCCCCAGGCCCCCAGCACTGCCGCGCGGGGAAGGCGAGCAACGCTTCTGGTTCTGGAAACAGAGCCGCCCGCGTGGCTAAAGGGGAGGAAAGAGCTTGGGGGTCGAGAAGAAAACCCGTGGAAACCGCTTCTTTCCAGGCTACGGTGTCCACCCGAGTTTTCCTCACACTTTCCCGCGTGACGGTGAAAGAAAGCAAAGGGCTTCCTACGACGATCACGGATCCAGGGTCAAAACGGGGACAATCTGAAGCTTAACCGCGCTTAGGGTTTGCTTGCTCTGGCAACTAACGCCAGATTAGCCTTTGGGATTTAATTTCATAAATGGATCCCAGGAAACCCTCTAAGGCTGGCTGGGCGTGTCTTTTAAAAGCGGGTGGATTGAAAAGGTTGCATCCGGACTGAGCTGAGAGTCGCCAGACTTAACTCAGGACGAACTGGCCCCATTGATTTCACTAAGACCTAATTTCAGACCAGAAATCCCTAAATTCTGTGGGGAATGAATCCTACAATGGGTTCACTGTTGAAGAGGGATGAAGAGGATTCTGCTCATCCCATCTTTGATGTGGAGACTTTTGTGCAACAATTCAAAAAGTAGTGAATAAAAATTTTAAAAATGCCAGGAAGTTCTAGTAAGTGCCAGATAGGACTCACCAGCTTAAGCAGTGATCATGATATTACAGCTCTGCTTTTTTTCCCTCTCTCTCTCTCAAGCCAGTAACACATTTAATGTTTACTGCTTTAAGGTCAAATTCAGACCTCAGGCATACAACTACAATAATAGTCTTCCTGGTTCCTGGCACATAAAAAAGCTGGCTTGTAATTCAGGCCATCTAGCCTCTAGTTCGGTATTGTTGAGCTAAGTGTCCTTGGCTCTCAAGAGTTTCACCTCCCTCCTTCACATTTCCACAAAAACACACAAATATTAACCTGTTTTTTTCCAAAAGAAGGAAAACTGTACTTTCCAATGAACTACTTAAAAGACAAAACTCTGTCCTACTGAAGATAATGTTCTTGCTTTGCTATTTCATTATATACTCTCTTTTTTTAAGCAGGAACTTTTTTTTCTAGACATTGCTGGAAGAGAACCAGATTAAGTCTATAGCAGCCAAAAAAATCAAAGAGTTTGATATCGCCTTTCCTGACTTATCAAAGGTAGCTGAAAATGTGCTACCAGTTTGCTTCTGATCATTAGCCTTATAAAACATATATCTAACTGTACTGGTGTTCTTTATTAATTTTTAATTTAAAGTGTTGATCAAAATGAGATGGAAATAGCCTGCAATTTCCCTAACGTGAGTAGTATTTAGCATATTTAAATAATGGTTTATACTTGCTTTATAAAATAGTAATTTTAAATATATATATTTGGATACTGAGTGTGGGTATGTGATTTGAGGTGGTCCAAAGTTTATTGCAAAATACATAGCTTCAGTTTTATAATCTTTCATATGTTTTTAGACACTGCAAAATCCTTGATAGTACTTTAAAAATGTAGAAGTATTGGGCTGATGAGAAAAGGTTGCTGTAGGATTTATGATTTCCTCAACCATAGCATGTTTAAGATGTGTGCACTTCAACTCCCATAAATTTACAGCCAGACATGCTTCTCTAATGCTTATTGTGAATGACACAAGGCTCCTAATATTATTTTAATATATTTTGACTATTATTGATCTAGTACAAGTAAAGAAAATTCTAAAGTAGGGTGCAATTTAGAGTAGTCACATTGAGAATTCTTTTCTAAGGGTTTAGGTATACCAAGACTCAAAATACATTTGAGTAGAATTGTTATTTTTATTCCCTGTACTGCAGTGTGAATTACATATTAGGAATTAGGAATTTGGCTTTCCCCACAACTGAATATTTTTATTAAAGAGAACGGTAGGTTACTTTGAAAGAGACAATTTCCTGGGTACAAAAATAGAGTTAGTCCTTGACTTATGACCACAGTTGAGCTCAAAATTTCCATTGCTAAGCAAGACGATTGTTAAGGGAGTTTTGCAAAATTTTTACAATTTTTCTTGCCACAATTGTTAAATTAATCACTTCAGTTGTTAAGTTAGTAACACAGTGAAGTGTTACTAAGTGAAGCTGGCTTCCCCATTGGCTTTCCTTGTTTGAAGGTTACAAAAGGTGGTGACGTGACCCCAGGATACTGCAATCATCATAAATATATGCCAGTTGCCAGGCATCCAAATTTTGATCATGTGACCATGCAGATGCATGAGAACCAGTCATAAGTCATTTACCTCAGTGCCATTGTAACTTTGAATGGTCAGTAATGAATGGTTGTAAGTCGAGGACTACCTATACAGAAGATGAAGGTTCTATCTGCCTAATATGCCTAACCTGATCCTGTTCTTAGTCTTGCCAATCCCCATGCTTTTTCCCTTAAACTGTCTACATAAACTGTCTGCACCTGGGTGCCTAACGTCCCTGTTCTACTGTTCCCATCCATTTGTAATCATCCCACGTGTTTATGGCCTATTAAAATTGTGCCAATTTTTGTGCCAATGTCTGTTTATACTGTTACTTGTTTCCTTGTACTTGCTGACAAATTAAATAAATAAATAAATAAATAAATAAATAAATAAATAAATAAATAAATTTTAAAAATAATAATAATAATAAAATAATTTAATGCAATGTTTAGGGTAACTTTACATGCATTCAGATGGCTGGTCTGGCAAATGTGAGGAGGGACTGAATGTGATCTGAAGGCTAAATTCAACCCCTACTTGGATGAAGGGTATCAGGGAGGGGAAGGAAAGCTCACCTCTTGACATACCCCATTTTCTCCATGCAGCCTGATTTCTTTCTGTCTCTTTCACTGAAAACGTTTCTACATTCAAGATAAAGTAGGGGAGCCCAAGCTTACAAGTCTCTTGTAACCTCCAGAGATATGACTCAGAAAGTAACCCTGCGCCTCCTTTCCATTGACTCTGGCTTCTTTTATCTTTCCCAAAGACATATTTGTTCTTTTGAGAAACTTTCAGGGTGGAAAGCAAGAGTACCTGCGAAGCAGAGGCCAGAGACCAACCCCACAGGAAAAGAACTATGGAGCAGAGGAGCAAGGCTGAAAGAGAAGCCCTCCTAGGCCAGAGCTATGCTGACTGAATAATTTTGGGAGTTGAAGTCCACAGGTCTTAAAGCTGCCAAGTTTGAAGACCTCTGGCCTATGCATTCAGAAGGACTACATGTCTCCAAGTAAAAGGAACAGAGGGGCTATCCTCTTCTCACCCGTCCATGAAAGCTGGTGTGCCTTCTCAGGGTCTTATCCACTGGACAGCCAATGCTGCCTTCATCACACAAGTGCCAGTGGCCTCCATCTATCTGCTTGTCTCCATCTTGAGGATGATGGTGGGTACATCAAAGGCAGTCCCTGCCGCTTCAGAGCCAAGAACAATCCAACCACTTTTGTGTGCTGTTGCTAGGAGCCCAGAAAACTGAAAGAAAGGCTGGGAGCACATTAATCAGACTCGTTACAGTACAACAATAATGTCTCTCTCCCGTGACACTTTCTAACCCCATCCCAAAAGTCGGGTTATGCGCCCTTGGGTTGGTTAGGAGATGTTCTCCAGACTGGCCTCAAGCAGCCCTACCTTTTACCATATACCCCCTCACTTCACAATGTGGCTGTCCCCATGTAAAAGATCATACAACGCATTGCTTTAGACTGTCCACCTGCACTGACTGACTCATTCACTCACACAGTTTCTGTTTATAAACACATGAACAAACAGGAAATACCATCTCTTTCATGACATGTAAAGAGTTATTGCATCGATGTCTGCAGGAGTGATGGGAATACATCAACAAGGAACATGGCAGGTCTATGGTCATAAATGAATGCTATTAATAGGACAACATTATTTAGAATAAGGGTGTGATTCAATTGTCTTTGAATCAGCTTTGGGAAACCAAGACCAGACTCTATGATTCTGTCAAAAATCCAAATTATTAATTCATTAGGTCCTTACTGATAAATAAATATGCCTGTGTTTTAAAACATCTTATATCATGTTTATTCATTTATTTTATCCTGTAAACTACGTTATCTTGTGCCAAATTTTAAATTATATCTGTATTTTGCTATTCAGGTCTTTTGCCTATAAATAGAAATAGTTATTGAATACATTTCTTAATTTCAGGAGTAGTTTACATATGATATATATTGTGAATCTATTAGAAACAGCTATCTAAAATATGTATTTTAAATATTTAAAGTGAAAAATTATGTATATATTTCATTAGTTGCTTCCCTCTTCAATTTTGTATCTTTTCTTTGGTATTTCTTTGGTATTAACTCTAGAATTGTTAGCGGCTTCTTTAAAAAAATATAGTTTTTAAAATTGCTGATTAGTTTTTTTACACTGCATAGATTTAAAAAATATAGTATAACATAGTTGTATAGTCAGACTGCTGTCTAGTAAATACATAATCTTACAAATTAATTTGAAAAAAAATGTATTTTTTGAAGTTTAATTAAAAAGATAAATGATTCATTTAGAAAACAAAATAATGTTTATTCAGTTTTTGCCCTTTAAAGAAGGGAGTTTAAAAGGGCAATCATGAAATTAAAAAGGGGCAGGCTTCAATTACATGTTGGCAGATGCTATTATAACTTTTTTAATCTCCTTCCTTCCTACATAAATCCCTGTTCAGCATTATAGCCCAAGTACTCAATTATTTTTTGACCAAAAATGGGGATACACCAAATTACTTCTGACAGACGTCAATGCTTCTTCTTCTTTAGCTCTGAAACATACAAGATTTGGCCATGCCCACAGCAGATACCTGATGTTTTCTCTTAGTTACCTATATCTGCTCAACTCAGAGAAGTCCCATCCATTTCATCTCATTCTTGCTGCACTCCTCTTCTGACCCAGCTAATAAAACTGGCAAATCTGACTTGTACATATAAATATACTTAGGAGTTTGGGGCTATACCAGCAGTGAAATCTATTTACCTTTACTAATTACTGGTTTGGGTGTGCTCCTGTGGAAGAGAGCGCACACATGCCTCTTCTGCACATGTGCAGATAGTTAAAAATGGGACATAATGGTGCCCCAGTGGGTGGGCAGAGACCTCCCGCCACCAGTGCTACTGGTTCGGTGAACCAGATAGAACCGGAAGGGGATTTCACCACTAGGCTATACTTAACAGCAAATTCCTTTGGCTACACTGAGACTTGTTTCTAAGAAAAGAGTGTTGCACTGTGCTAGAAAGCATCATCCCCGGAAACAAGCAAAGAGCAGAAGCTGATCAAAATAATCAGAAATAGAACCACAGCAAAAACTTCTTAAATTAAATTAAATTCATTAGCAATAAAAAATATCTTATAAAAGAGAAAAGCTCTTCCCACTGGGATGAGAGACTCTGAGGGAAAGGCAAGAACCAGCCTCCTCAGTTTGACTGAGAATTTGGACGTAATGGCTGGGAATATAGTGATCTTGAAAAATCCAGAAGAATCAGGGATGATTGTATGTAGTCAAGTAATCCTCTCCAAACTGGTTTTTTTCTTAATATTTCTGTTTTGTTGCTTTTTAAATTAGCTGACAATTTGAGAGAAATAATTGTTTTTCTTGTTTAACTAAAACAAGTGTAGGTGAAATGTTAGTAACACATACAGAAATATAGTTGGCTTACCAAATTCTAGCAACACACTGGATAGGAATTCCTATTCTGCTGTATTCAGTATGAGAAGAAGATCAAGATAATAAGGTTGTTTGGATTGCACTTTTAAAAGCCTCAGCTATGTAATGATTTTAGTTATACTGTTCATTTTACTAACCTTGCCATATAGTCTTAGTGAGCAACTCTGAATAATATTGTCTTTTTGAGAGAGAACACAAAAACTTTACAGAGTACAAATTTAGTTATATGGATACTAACTAGTCTCAGATGGGATTATATGACAGAGCAAATGGAAGGGCAGTTTAAAAAAATGAAGTCAAGATTATGCCTGGCTGAATTTCCCTCAAATTCTTGCTCTTCAAATGAAACTTCAATTTTAACACCTGAGGATAAATTTTGTTATAGGATATCCAAATCTAACAGTGGTTAGAATGCAGTATTGCAGGTTAATTCTGCTGATTTCCAGGGGTTCAATCCTCACCTGGTGGAGGTTGTTGATTCCATCCTTCCAACATCAGTAAAATGAGAAGTCAAGTTGTTGGGGGTGATATGCTGACCGCATAGAGAGGACTGTAAAGCAATATTCAAGTCTTATTGCTACCTTATACCGTGACATGTAGGATGAAGACAGTCCAGTCTGATTCTACAATATCCCACCCAGATTTTTGTAGGTCCGAAAGCTTGAGGAGCAACCTGTTGACCTACATATTTCTTTTCTAATATACTACACAAATGGCGCCACAAGGAAAATTGCGATTCAGAAGATTCAGAATAAAATAAGATAGACATTTGCAAAATGCTGAAGTAGGAGATCAGGAAGAACCTTGATTTGTCTATAATTATAGTTGGTGTGTAGAGGTACTTATTTAGAAAAGAAAACTTTAAAAGAAATATATTTTTCTGAGAAATGACCTATATGGCTGGATGAAATGTGTAAAGTTCTGCTCAGGTGCTGTCTCAACAATCTAACCTTGGTTGGGCAGACCTCAATTAAAGAAACATCGTCTGTAAAATAAGGAACAGCTGCACTCCCAGAAAAAAAAGCTTCACTTAGAACTAAATTAAACAATTTGTGTTTCTGTTACTAAACAAAAACTGTTTTCTTGAAAAACAAGCAGACAACATATATTTAGGTTCCATAACACTACAGCTGAGCTGGTCAAAATGTGACTTACCATGCAGTCCTCTGTGAATTTATTCATTTGTATATCCTACTGTGTTCATCAAATTGTACCTCCACATAAGCGTGAATCAGATTTTGTTCCCATATGTTGCAGTACAAGAATAGGCAACATGTCGCTGAACTACAGCTCCCAGGATCCCTCACAATTCACCACATTGGCTGGAGCTGGTGGAAGTTGAAATTCAGCAATATTGGAAGGTTGATGCCTTGCCCACTCTTGTACTACAGCATATGGAGCAGCAATCTGATTCACACCTATCTAGATGTAAGCTGTGTTGAGCACAGTGTGTAATGGAATGTGTGAATGACCTTGGAGAAAGAGGGGAAGAGATTCTGCCTAGGAAACAATCAGACAAGAGAGGCACCAGCCTCCAGTGGTTTAGCAGTCAGAGACAAAAAGTTAGGAAGGAACCCCTCCCCTTAATGGAGCCAGTAGTTAAAAAGGATAGTGGGAAGTTTTTGCCATCAGACTACAAGATTCTATTCATGTAGCCTGGCAGTAGAGTAAAATCAGTTCATCGAATCGTGTTTCCTGGTTCATGTTTTTCCTAAATCATGTCAGGTTTACCTCGGACGGCTGACGTTTGTCTTGCAAGTCCCATCACCATTTTTACATTTAATATTCCCGCCCCAGAAGATGCATGGAATTATATTCCTCATCCATCAAGACACCTAAATATCCTGCTGCTAGTTCATACGGAGGATGCAAAAGATGGGGATTTTTAGTGATTATAAGCTCTGTGTGTGTGTATAAGTTTGAAGTCTCTGGCAGTATCTCCTCCACTGAATGTGTTTGTGCAACCCCAGGCCAAGGGCCAATTTGGTATAACAATCAATATAACTGTAGGACCATGGTGCAAAAATCACTTGCTTGGTTACGCTTTGTTTCATGTTGAAAACATGTGTTTTGTGTTTTAGCAACCCACTGGTGAAGTTTTAATATTTTCTTTGGTTTTTCGTATCAGGTATTCATTGATATTTCACTGAGCTAGATCTTGGACATAATGAATAGCAGTGGACTCAGCAGGTACAGTGAAGGGAGAGTTCCAAATGCTTCTATACAGACAAAGACTCAAAGGCATTTTTCAATAGCTCAGGCAACAGGTTGCAGCCTCAAGCTCCAATTTATTCAGTGGGAGTAGGACAGGATTTGCCAATTGCTAAGCCCCAATTTTCTCAGGGAAAGGTAGAAATATTTCAGAATTGTACACCATTCTATTTGAACCTTGAGACAGTTAGAAGACCTCCAAAACATTCCTGATACTATTAAAAATAGGCTTGTCAAGATAAAACTTTTTTTAAAAAAAAGTCTATGTAATATAGCTTTGTAACTGCAATCTAGTATACAGTATGAAGCTATCTCAAAATGTATCCATTTGAGCTGAATTGTCCTTTAAGCGAATCATGTTAGGGATTCCTTTCTTTTAAACTGATTTTTATGGAGGAAAGTAATAGAAATCCACATATGCAATGAAGATATTTGTGGCACATATATGCTTTTCTTCAAGTTAGATCTGCAGGTAATACCATTCATAGCTACATGTCCTGATACCTCATGCCTCTAATTCTAAGGCAAGTCTAGTCTTGCAAACAAAAAGGTTTGTTCCCATCAGATCCCATCTGATGCCCAGAAGAGATAACTGGGAAATGAATAAACTAGGTGCAAACCAGGAGTCCACATTCAAACATATTGTCAAGCCATGCTTTAAAAAAGAACAACCATAGTTTCTGATTGTAGTGTATTGCTAAAAATAAGCCAATATTTTTTTTCCAAATAGTTAAACATGTAACATGTAAAAAAAAAAAACTTGCCTGTGGACCACTTTGATTTTCCTTTCTCCTGCCCAGAAAATCACTGAAGGTGATAAAGGATACTATTCAATGCAGCAATTCTGAGAGAAGGAATGTCCAGAAGGTTCTGGTAAAAGATACTCAAGATGATGGGTGTTATGGCTGAAGCTCTGACTTTTATGTACATGTAAAATATAAGACTAGGGACACGGTGGCTCAGTGGGTAAGGCAGCTGAGTTTGTCGATCGGAAGGTCGGCATTCAGCAGTTTGAATCCCTAGTGCCGTGTAATGAGGTGAGCTCCCATTACTTGTCCCAGCTTCTGCCAACCTAGCAATTTCAAAAGCATGAAAAATGCAAGTAGAAAAAATAGGGACCACCTTTGGTGGGAAGGTAACAGTGTTCCGTGCGCCTTTGGTATTGAGTCATGCTGGCCACATGACCACAGAGATGTCTTCGGACAGCGCTGGCTCTTCAGCTTTGAAATGGAGATCAGCACCGGCCCCTAGGGTCGGAAACGACTAGCATATATGTGCAAAGGAAACCTTTAAAATATAAGACACATGTGTTCATGTGTAGTGTTTTCATGTGCTTCGTTGATCACACCATCATGGCCTCCATCTTTTACTGTTTTGACTACCTCCTGCAGATGGACAGACACACACACGCACGCATGCACGCGCAAGCACACACACACAGTCTGAGAGTAAGTCTCATTAAATTCAGTGACGTTTCCTCCTGAGTAGAGAAGAATATAATCATTATATTTGTGCTAATTTGTCAAGCTTGAACTTGTCATTTGAATGACACAATCATACAAATGATTCAGATGATATTAAAGTCATAATGTACTCATTTTGGGGATGAATGGTCCTCCTTAGACACGTATTAAGAATCAGCCCTATCCCAGAAATTAGTGAAAATCTAGTTAAATTACAGACCAGGATAGATTACAGTATTAGTCAATCCAAGAGGAGGAGGATGGATTAATAAATAGCATAAAAGAAGCTATAAAACATTAAGAGGCCTTCTTAATGTTTTGTCCCAGAACAGAACACACAGG
>JANHFP010004255.1:0-10883 GCA_032468135.1 Calamaria suluensis | reverse complement strand
CAGCTAGTTTCCTACCAAGGAAAGTTTTAAAATTGGGTGGGTGGGTGGGTGGGGGGTTGTAATACAAGTGTTCAAGCTACCCTTGAAACCAGTTAAAACCTGCTTTGTCCCATCCTATTTCCTTGGACTCTGCAATCAGGGAACTTTCCTGACTGCCTTGTACGTTCTGCCATCCCTGCTGCTCTCTTCAATCTTGAAGGGGTTTGCATAATGCCATGTTTCTATTACTATTCAGCAAATACAGGGAACCTCTCTATAAAACACGTTATTTTACATTCAAATTGCTTTTTGAGGATCCACGCATGAAAAGCAGGATTCAAGGTAATATTTTATGCCGTTCATGGGGATGATAAGTACATTGAGGATTTCTGTCTATCTCCATTGATATCTTGTCCCTCTCTTCTTCTCCCCCCCCCCCAAAGTATGAATTGACCCTCACCAACATCAAGAGCTTCATCCCTATAATCAGTACTTCTCAACATAGCAAATAAGCAACCCTGAAGAATCTGAGGAGTAAAACATATCCATACATACGATGTGATGGACAAGTTGAGGGCCCAATGGGTGACTCTGTATCATGAACGTCAGCAGGGCAGGGCACTTCCACTGGGAGGAAGTTTGTGGGACTTTGTTTTATTAATTGTGCCATGCCTAACTTATGCCTCAGATCAGGGGGGGCTCCAAATTTGGCAACTTGATTTGTGGACGCAGCCGTGCTGGCTGAGGAATTCTGGGAGTTGAAGTCCACAAGCCTTAAAGTTAGTTTTCAAACATCTGGGTAGTGGGAGGACTCCGAAGAGCTACTGGCTGCCTACCAGCGGTGAAATCCCTTACCTTCTCTACCAGTTCGGGAATGGTGCACCTCTTCTGTGCATAAACAGAAGGCAAAAAAACAGGGATGTGATGATGTCCTGGTGGGTGGGTGGGCGGAGCCTCCCACCGCCGGCACTACCAGTTCGGCGAGCCGGATGGAACCAGGCGGATTTCAACGCCGCTGCCTACCCTTATGTTAAATCCAAAGCAGATCATGGTCTTAGCATCATGTGCGCAACCAGCCAGGCACGAATGTATGTATTTTATTATATCTGTGAAAGAGTGATTCGTTTGCAGGAAACAAGGGGAAAATTCTTCCGCTCAGAAGATTACAGGAGTTGGCTAGCTGGACAATACCGCAGAACAGCTGCCAACCTTAGTTAATCCTACACTGATTTAGAGAAGTAGGACTCTGCGTTGTTTTGTCATGTTTTATGGTTAAGGAACAAGCAACGCTTCCCTGCCACATGCAGCCCGCAACGAAATTAGCTTCCTTGTCTGCTGGATGCTCTTCTTAACCAAAAGGTCCCAACTGAGCCGGTTTTGAAACTCACCACACATTAACTTAATTTAAGGGCGCTTGTTCGGCAAACAGTATCTGTGATATTTGTACTTAACCAGGCTTTCGGCCTGGCGTGGTTCGAGTGTTTGAAACGACACGCTGTTAGAAATCACTTTTAATAAAGGCCAATGGCAAATGAGCCTCAAGGCGCCAGAGGAGGGAGACGCTGCCTGACAATGGGCAAGGCAGATCCCTCGCACAGCCGTAAATGTTCTCACCGCACTATTCTCTGGCTGAAGTGCAGAGAATCTCTGAAATGGGTCATTTGTATCTTTGGAAAGGCTGATTTAAGCTTTTAACCATCTGGATCCGAAATGTTTAATCTGGGGCAACAGATGGGCTGTTCTTAGAGGCAGAGGGCATATAGGAGCTTTCAAAGCAGGCCCCCTACCAAGGCCAAAGTCAGCCCATCTCTGAAAATTCACTATCTGGAGGGTGGGGAGGTAAACGCCACGTGTAGGAACTGTGGCTCTCACTGGCTTCGCTACTCCTCTATTGCAGGGGTCTCCAACCTTGGCAACTTTCAAGACTTGTGGACTTCAACTCCCAGAGTTTGGGAACCTCTGAGCTAAATAATGACAACAACAACCCAGGAACCTACTTGTCCTTCTGTGAATGGACAAACTAAAGAAGAGAAGGCTATGAATCAAACGTAGCCCCAATTAAAACGAAAAACCAATAGTCCTCAATAATCAAAGATAAAGTGAATCTGCAAAGACGCCCTTTTTCACCTGCCTCGTAATTCTGAACATTCTTCAGAGAAGGAAAAAGTGCCCAAGAACCCCAGCAGAGGACGGGAACTATTAGCTTACGGTAGTTAAGCTCCCGTTATCCCTGTGGTATCACCACACTTTGAAGCATCAAGCCGCTGGAATGGTGGAGGGACTGGAGACTAGCCAAGCAGGCTGGACGCCTTCCCAGCTGGGTCATTAAAGCTAACTAAGTGGAGATGGGAGCTGAGGAGGAATCCAAGCTCTTGAGATAAAGGGAGCCTCCCCGGGGGGCGAGCCGGGGTCCCTCCGACCCAGGAGGAGTGGGGTCCTTCCTTCTGCGTGTCTTCCTTGGAGGTATATAGGACAGACAGACTAAATACAGCATTCTTAGTGGAGGAAGGTGTTTTCAAAAGAGACTGATGCTGTTGAAAATATTGTTTGAGACATCTGTAATTATAACCAAGAAGTAACAAGTAGGGATTAGCTTCCCAAATGACAGCTGCTGAATTTAGCAACAGCTGAATTTAAAGAGAAGGGGTAGGTCCACTGGGGAATATTATCTGCAGAAATCCCACTGAAATTAATACATGCTGACTAAGGACCTCGTTCTTGCTTCCCTCCCATGTCAGAGAGACTCGCAATTGCCAGGAGATGCACAGCCCAATCTGCTAACAGGCTGCCTTGCAGACAGAAGTCCTACAATTCTTCTCCCGGCAAAATCACCACGGAGCTTAGGACAAAGGAACGCCACCCAAAATAAAACTACTTGGAAAGGATTCTCTGAAGATAGCACCCACAATTGCTTTAATGCACTGGCACTGTTTCTATTCTGGCACTCTTCGAAAGGGATGCTATAGGTCAGTGATGACTAACCTTTTTGCCATTGCGTGCCAAAAGTGCAGGGTGCCCGGGGAGGTTGCCCACACCCATAATTCAATTCACCCCACCCTCCCTAGAAAGGCTCTGGCGCCTGGGGAGAATAAAAAATGGGCCTTCCCCACCCTCCAGGCCCTCCAGAGGCTGGAAACAGCCTATTTCCCAACTTCTGGTGGGCACGGAAGGCCTGAAAATCAGCTGGCCAGCACCACATGTGCATCAGAGCTGAACTAGGGCAACGCTCGCATGCCCACTGATATGGCTCTAGGTGACACCTGTGGCACCCGTGCCATAAGTTCGCCATCACAGCTATAGGTAGTCCTTGACTGATATCCATTAGTTGAACGACTGTCCAAAGTTACAGCGGCACTGAAAAAAGTGACTTATGACTGGTTTTCACTCTTACGATCATTGCCGCCTCCCCATGGTCATGTGATCAAAATCCAGCGGCTTGGCAACTGACTCAACCTATGACCATAATGACTTACAAGGTCTACTGCTAAGCTCCTGGTCCATTTACCGCACAAGGCTATTCTGAAGCGCCTGTAACCTGCAAAGCTCAGTTAGGATCAGGCTGTCACTTTCCCCGGGGCATAAGATGAACAATGCATTTAAAAACCCAACAATCTTTTAATCCAACAACACTGGCTCCTTTTCCAGGAGGTGAACACCCTGAATTAGCAGCTCTTACAATTTTAAGAGAAGAAGCAGACAGTCCACAGAGGAGATCTGAATCTACTTCTGCTAACAATAATACTTAAAAGGAATCTTAAGGCACAAAGAACACACTGAATGGCAAATGCTGAGTCCTGCCATAACATACCTTCACGCCCTACTTGAGAGCTATTCACAGGCAACCAGCTGTTCATTCTTGGGGGGGGGGGAAAGAATATATACCAAATATGCAGATGAGCAGACCTATTGCTAAACCGCCACACTCTGCAACATACGTGTCAGGTGAACAATGCGCCCTGTTCTTTCTCCTAATCTGTTTGCAGGGTGATGGGGCGAGGGCTCCCTTTTAGGAAACGTGAGCAACTTTCTGTATATATTCTTTTGCTAACACGGCTTTTATCAGTCTACCAGCATCTTCAATTTTATTTTAAAAGATAATCAATACATTTTAAGCCACTAAGTAACTGTAATAATGACACCCAGAAGTAATCTTTGACAAGAAGCTTCTGCTTGCATCAGTCTCATCAGTTTTTAGAAAGACAATTAACACCAATGCATTTTCAGTGCTCCAAGCTGGTGTAAAAAATAAAATAAAAATCATTGTCGAGAAATAAACGCATCAGCATCTGGACTCACTGTTCAGCGCTTACAACCCAATTATTTTAGCAAGAGGTGTCCAACCTTGGCAACTTTTAAGACCTGTGGACGTCAACTCCCAGAATTACCCAGCCAACCATGCTGGCTGGGGAATTCTGGGAGTTGAAGTCCACAAGCAATATAGTCTCCTTTACTGTGCCTTGACTCTCAACCTTCATCACCAAACTGCCAAAATTCCTTGTATGCCCTTAAGAGAAAGGAAGAGGGATAAAAATTGATGCATTGATTTGGAGTTTTTTTAATCAAATCTAATTCAAAGACTTAATTGTTGATTACAAAGTTCCCCTTAAAATAATTTGGATACAATTTTGTAGAGATGCAATAGAAACACGTTAAAATTTAAAGGTACATTACTGAAACACTATGCAACCCTTTAAATTTAATTACAAAAAATGTGGATTGGAATATATCGCGGCCCAAATATTAACCCTTTTTTTGGCAACTCTTTAAAGCAGCTGCGTCTTTTCCCAGGGTCAGAAGGCAGCTGCAGATAGCTTTGGAACTGAATTCTAACATTACATTCTGTATTCTATGCAGAGTAGAAATCCATTGTTAATATTTAAGGAACCAGCAGTCGAGAAATATGACACAGACTTAGCATTTGGTAGAAATTCACTGAAATTCACGGAAAAGATATTGAGATGCTGAGATGTGCCTATACTTACAAAGATCAGAATCATTTCAGGCAATGATTTCCTCTGCGACATGCAATGGAAATTAAAGATCAATTCAAAAGAACTAGGATTGAGATCTCCCAGGCTTTGAACTTTGGCGTTGAAGGCTCCGGAGAATATCAAGAACAGGGAATGAAACAAATGGATCAATCAATCCAGACTTCTCACTTGAGGCATAAATGACCAGGTTCAGATTATATTTTAGACATTTTACACAGAAGACCTAGCTCCCTTGAAAATTTGTAATGCTGGCAAAGATGTCGAAAAAAGACAAAGAAATAGATGACTAGCAGTGGGCTGGATGGACTCAATTACAACGATGATTGATACACGGATGAAAGGCCTAAAGCAGCCTTTCTCAACCTCGGCAAGTAGAAGATATGTGGACTTTCAGGAGAATTCTGGGAACTGAAGTCCACACCTCTTCAAGTTGCCGAGGTTGAGAAATAGTGACCTAAAGGATTAGGTTAGAGGTAGTTCCCTATGGAAAAATATCTGGTCATTGAGAGCTAAGGCCAACTTGACCGCACACAATCGGTCAACCAATGACTTCTCGCATTCACCTAAAGCTGAAGAAGCTTCTTAGATGGCAAGCAAAACGTCTTCAGAGAAAAACCAGAGAAAATTCTTAGTTTTAACAAGAATTAACAAAAATGTGGATTTTCCTATCAGGTGTAAATTACTAAAAAAAATCACCATGAAATTGCTGTTCTCTTAATTTTTTTTATTTTTGACAGAAATAAGATTCTTCCAATTATGATTAGTGGTCGAATGCAGGATGAATAAGAGAAATAGCTATATTAAAAAATAACTGCTTCTTGCTTCTGGGAACTATATAAATTTATGTTGTTCAGAAGGCATGTGGGATAGATGGAGATAACTCCTGCATTATGCCTGGAAAATGTAAAGGCTCCAATTATCAGCAATAGAAATGTTTTAACTAATATAGCAACTAATTGGCAAGTGTACAGTATTTGTTCAGAAAATAATTGACTTGGAAAGTGAAAGCTTGATTTAAATCACTTTGTCCTGAAAAAAAATAAATCTCAGCATGGCAGAAGGATATTTTGAAAATAGAAAAATTAGATTCTTAGAAGTATGCAATTTTCTCAGGCATATGTCTTATGAATTTCTATTCTTGTCCAAAAAAATAAATAAATCAGCCAGTGTGGCTATTATTGGATATTTAAGGGATTTTATGGCATTTTAAGGCTAGGAAGTGGCCAGAAATTCCAGAGAACTACTATATAAGGTTGGTAAGTTTTACAGCAAGGTACAGTATACCTCTCTGAAAGGCACAGCACTTTAGATTTCTCACTAAATCAGAAATGAGATTTTAAAAATACAATTGACAAATACCTGTTTCTTCAACAAAGTAGCTAGATTCACATATCAAGGTAAACTATATTTTCTTCTATTGATGGTTTATTGAACGATTGGTTAAAATATTGGGGCATATCCCTACAAATCACATCACGCTTCTTAGAGTCACCTCGAACCACAAGATATTTGGCAAATAAATTTAATAAACATTAGCATGAACCCACATTGCACACTGCCAAGGAGCTTGTTCTTCACATCACACCAAACCAGTGGCCTCACTTCTTTTAAATATTTAGTCAGCAACCCAAAACTTTATCCGGATACTTTGAATTTAGTGGATTACATTACAAACCATATGGATGGAAGTCACAGTGCCAATGTTTTTGGTTTGACTGATGAAGCAATATGCTACAAAATACTTATTCTTTACAGCAACACCCCTATTTGTTCAATCCATGTTATGCAACTTGATCAGCAATTTGCTAGCATCTTTCCATTTTCTTACGCTAAATGTGTGTTCTCTAAGACAAGGTAGGTTTTAGTAATTACAGCACCTTTGCAGAACATACAAATTATACAATTTAAACTTCATGTTTATATTTAGCAGCAAATTGCACCAACATGAAGCAGTAACGTTTGCTTTGAAAGACCAAACAAAAACTTTGTAAATTATCTGTCATCACACAAAGACTGAGTTATTTCAGAAAAAAAGAAGGCCGGCAAAAGGACAAGTGGTTTCTTGATAAGCTTATAAGGAAGGAATTTGATTTGACCAAAAGGAAAGGTAGGGAAATTGCCTAGGATAACTGGAATCTGAGTCACGTCAACTGGACTTTTGTTTTTGGTTTGAAATTTGCTGCTTCTCCCAGCAGATTCTTCTATCACATTAAAATGGCTCAGTGGTGCATTCCAGGACCATCAAAAGTAGGAAATTAATACTGGGATTAGGCCGCACGTGAAAATTTATCTGCTATGATGAGTTTGCAAGTAGCCAGTTCTATAGTTAAAAATAGTTAGAAACACTTACACCGAAGTGTTAGTTTGTTCCTGAAACACAATTCAAACTATTCATTCAATCGCTATTTGAGGACAAGGTCAAAATGACTCCATAAGAAATGCTGGCACAATATGGCCTTTTTAGGTGGGTTTTAAGCTGCATCCTAAAATATTGATAATATTTTTACAAATGCACTTAACTTCCAAGTAAATATATTGTTTAAAAAAACGAGGCACCAATTACAAGAATATAGTTAGATTGACTGAGCTATAATATAAAAATATAAACTCGTTTGCACTTTCCAAACTTGATTGAACAAAATGCAGTGGGATTTCATCAGAATACCATAGTTCATTTTATAAGACAAACATTAAACTGATCAAATCTCCTCAGGTTTCAGTTCAAACCATTTAACTGAAAATTAGTGGATTATATGTCTTTTCCTTATATCCTTCTCTCTTCAGCACCCCATTTTTTTCCTCCAGAAACCAAAAGAAAAAGGGAGAGAGAGAGAGCAATATCTGCACTTCAAAGAACCTTAGAAAGAATACGTAACAACTTTTGAAAATCTTGCCACTAAGGATCTTACAGCCATCAAAGCCTAAAAACATATTAAAATGTCACTTATCTTGCATTTTTTCTCTCTCTCAACTTTCAGCATGGAAAGGGAGTTCCTACAACCACATGGGAACCAGAAGGAAAAATAGCCATGGGTAAAGCTGTCTACTTAATGCATATAAAATGTTCTTATAAAAGAACATTTCCCTGCAAGAATGTGAATGGTGGTTAAAAGCTGGGTCTAAGGCTTCAGTCCATCCTGTGTGAAGGAATGGAAAAAAACAAAACTATTTACTGCCACATCCTGAAAATCTGCTGTTGGCAGTATTTTCAAGACCTTACCAGAGAGAGGGAGGGAGAGAACAAATGTGATTGAATTCTACTTTGCAACTAAATGCTCAGATGAAAATAAATCTAAAATGGCCTTTCAGGATCAAAACTATTTCTTATTTAAACTGTTTTACTCCCCAAAAGTCTCATCCCTAAGTATCAAGACTGCAAATAGTAAAACCAAGATTTCGCCAACATTATTTAGAATTAAAAATTCATGACTGCCTCAGTGATGGAAATTACGATCACTGGCAGAATTAGTTCTGCAAAAGACTCATTGTTTAGATTGTGGATGATACACATGAAGTCTGATGAAATATATTTTGTATAAAAGGTTAGCAAACCCAAAAAAGCAATAGTTTTGGTATCCATATCAGTAATAAAAATTGATATCAAAACATGGTTAAACAAACACCTGAGAAATTAATTAGAAGCTTATAAATATTAATGAACATTTGAATGAACTTTAATAAAAATATATATTTCCCATCCTATAAATGCTATTTAAGACACCTATCAAAAACATATTTATACATATATATGAAAATGTGGATTCAATTTTGAGTGAGTGGCAGCCTTTGCACTTGTGAGTAAACAGATTGCTCATTATTGGTCATTTGCATATTCTAATTCATCTGCTATGTAAGGCGATGTAAGGATGATGTTTTCATGATTTCTTGACAAAGGCAACAAGGGGGAAACAAAGGAAAATTGGTGAAATGCTGTTATAATCTGAGATATACATCCTTGGAAAATTCTGTCCGTCTTTTAGGATAGTAAGTTCAAAGCCTCCAAAAGTAAAAGCGATTCTAATTTTCCAGAAGAAGGAACCTGGATATTCATGTCATCTCCACTACAAAGGCTGCATTCCTCCAATTAAATTATTCAAACAGAACAATCAAGAGATTCTAAAGAAAAAGGCGACTGCTCTCGATCCATCCTTGGGGAAGACCTAATGGTGGGAGCACATGTGACCTGGCAGAATGAGTCTAAGGAGGCAAGCAGAGCCTTCACGCACCTCAGCAGTACACTAGAAAGAGATGGAGAGAATTTAGAAGAAACATGTAAAGAGCATGCTCCTTAGTGCTACACTGCCGCCTCCTTTTTCGCTCTGCTTTGGATGGCTTTTACAATAACAGGCCATTCTGTCTAGGCTTGGAAGCAAGGGGATGATGTCCTGTCCAGTTTGACTTCGAGGGCAGAGCGCAGCATCGCAGACTTTCCAGGATTGGGAAATTGGAGAAAGCACCTTGGAGAAGCATAACTGCTTCTGCTGTGTGGCCAAGAGAATTATATGGGAAAACCCACAAAGTCACCAGAAGTTGAGCATGACTTGCTTCGTGACATTTCCCCAAGTGTTTTGTTGGAGTAACATCAGCCTGATCAATTCTACTGCATCGAACAAAATATCCCATTTGCAGCCGCAAGTTAAGGAAAGCCTCTTTTCTCTTCTTAAGCATTACTGACTTGCAGGGGATGACGACTACAAATGGCCAAAGGTTGCTATTCTGCAGAGGGTTTGGAGATGTCGCTCCCAGGAGAGCCAGATGGAAGCAAGAAATGAGACACACAGAGAGCAGCATCTCATTTCTCCCACAATTTCACCGCTCGCACACAGGTAGGGCCTAACTAAGGCTTATTTTGAGCATTATAATAAATCTGTACAGGAAAGTGTGAAACCAAATTTTGATCTGGCCATTTTAGCCAAGAGGAAATAAAGGTGGGGAAGTCAACACACTCCCCATGGAAAGGTGTGGACCCTGTCGTCGTCCCCAAATGCACCCTCGGTTCTGAAACTGGGGCGATAGACATAATCCCCATGAATTTCCCTGGAATCCCAACATTCATTTCACTTCTGCAGCAACACATGATCCTCATCGTACAGGTAACTCGACTTGCAACCTCAATCGAGCCCAACATTTTCAGTGCTAAGCGACCTCCTAGCCACAGTTGTTAAGTGAATCACTACAGTTAAGTGAATTGTGCAGTCGTTAAAGCAAATCTGGCTTCCCTCATTGATTCTGCTTGTTGAACGCCAGCCGGGAAGATTGCAAATGGCGATCACCTGACCCTCCCAGGATGGGGCAACTGTCCTACCTACATGCCAGCTACCAAGTGTCTGAATTTTGATCACGTGGGGATCCTGCAACGGTTGTAAGTGTGAAAAACGGTCATAACTTTTATCAGCGCCGTCATAACTTCAGACTATCACGAAACAAACGGTCATAAGTGTGAAGGCTACCTGTACTGCAACTTCTTCAACTGTAGGAGAGGGAAATTCCCACCTCCCTTCTAGAGCAGGGCAGGAGGAAGCCCCCCCTTTCCAGTGGCAAAAGAGGGGCTCCTTGGAATTCCAGCTGTCCATCCCTGGGGAGCGGGGACACCCAAGAACCCCCAATTGGGGGTTCCTGGTTCCTGTCCTGCATGCCCAGAGCAAGACAGACACCAAGCGGGAACCTTCCCAGCCTCTCTCTGGACTCCTCCAAACGGGTCTCTGGCTCTTTTCTGGTGGTCGACAGAGGTTCCTAGAGCCTTCCCCCCCCCACACACACACACACACGCCCCATCCAGCAAACGGTCCCTCCTTCCCAGCTCTCACCCCACACCTAATAGGCGCCCGTTGCCCTTTTGTCCCTCACACTTTCCCTGGCTCTTCTCCCCTTTTACCACCACCCCAGCAACCCCCTCCCCATTACGCCAAAACG
>JANHFP010004254.1:22667-33623 GCA_032468135.1 Calamaria suluensis | reverse complement strand
ACAATTTGACCCCAGCAAAGAACCCCACCCATTCTCTGCCTTATAAGGCCTTCCCATAATTAACGTTTACTCATGAGTAATCGTTCCTAACATCTCTTGTCCCTGCGTCTCTCCCTAGCATCTGCTATGGGGACTGTTTCTTCGTCTTCCTCTGAGCTCTCACTCTCAGCTGCAGAGGCTAATGGGTCCGTGACATCATCGGCTAATTGGTCCATGCCGTTCCCTGCCAAGTCAGTTAACTCCTTCATGTCTGAATCTGACTGAGGCTGAGACATGACATAAACCTAAAGTCCTCACCCGAGTTACAAATTAACCTACTTAGGACACCTTATGCAAAGACTAATCTCTCTGGAGAAGGAACAGTTGCTGGGAAAGGAGAAGGAGGAGGCAACCAACAGTTAGGTAGATGGAATCAGTTACAGCAACAATGGAGGAAGAGTTGAATAACTGGGTTGAGGACAGATCCTCCTGGAGAAGGTTCATCCATCTGTCCCCAAGAGTCCATATCAACCTGACAGAATGTAATTAATCAATTGACTAATGCAAAGACGGAGTCCCTTTGAAGAGTCTATAATGCTAGTAAAGGTGGAAGGAAGGAGAGGGAGAATCAACAGTGACTTCATGATACACAACGGACCGATCACATTTCTTTTGCCGCATTCACACAATGTTCACTCCCTTTGTGATATATTAAACCACAAGCTAACTAACCGGGCCAGGATTCTACCACGCTGTCAACAAACCAACCGACTTGAAACAAAACTGGGTTAAATTTGATGCAAAGTCTCTCAACCCAGCTTAAATCTAAAGAGAATCAGCAGTCTACACAAAATCGCTTTGCAAAACAACCAGGGTAACACCCATCACAGGTTCCAGCCAATGAGTTTAAACACCCCCCCCCCTCGTTTTTTACATTTAAAAAGCAGCCTTCTGCATTAGAAGGCTTTTATGTTTTTAAATGTTTTTATATGTTTTTAAATGGATATTGGCTGTGCACCGCCCAGAGTCCGTGAGGAGTTGGGCGGTATAAAAATTGAATGAATGAATGAATGAATGAATGAATGAATAAACAAACAAACAAACATGCCACCATTGCTAATATGGTTCTTGGTGCATTTTTGATATCTTCAGCCAGCCCTTCCTGCTATTTTGATCAAATGTATGTTAGGTTCTGCAGCAGAGGAGCAGAAACACATGGTGCCATTTTCTGCATGGACAATGGCGGTCTTGCATCCTATGCTGAGAGTCCAGGTCTATGCAAAGGCATTGAAGTAGGTGTTTCAGAACATAGCAGAAGAATCAGATGCTTAGACCAGATTTGGCATTTTTATTTAAATTGAGTCCTTATCAAAAACCTGGGATAGGTAGTTGTTTTATTACTATTGCTCGATTTATGTCTAATTTATATTTAAATCCCATTAATATATCCCATGATCTCATCTTATTATGTAAGTCAGTCTGGGCAGTTTATAGATTTAAAAAATCATAAAACCACATAAAAAGGTAGAATTTAAATAGACATAAAATAGAATTGAGAAATAAAAGCAAAGTAAAAGATAAAAGGCAAATAAAATGCTCTCAAGGCACCAACCACCCCAAGGTTTGATGGCGTGGATTGTACATATCTCAAGGAGAGGAATTTACCTAGACTCCTGCTAACTGTTTTCCCACAGCAATCCTGTTAGGTTGATTGAAACTGAGAGAGAGTGACTGGCCCAAAGTCACCCAGATGGCTATCACACCTAAGGTGGGAGTAGAATTCAGTTAGTTCCCTGGATTTCTAGGCCATCATCTTGACTGCTAACTAGATTGGCTTTTCACATTATCGATTTAAAAGTAGCATAACTGTAATACTCAGGATGTGAGGATACTAACTTAGTATCTTGTATTTTGTGAAGCACTGCACATACAGATGGTGTTATATGAATTTTTAAAAAAACTGGTTTCTTTATAAGGTGAATAAGAGGAAATAGATTTAAGTAAACAACTTTGGGGAAAACACCTTATCCATGGGCCACTGGTCTCCATGATGTTTCTAGAAGTTGGAGATTTTGTTTTGTTCATACAGTTCTTGACTTTTTCCTTTTTTTAGAGCCAGAATGCCACAATCAAGGATGCGCATGAGACCTTGGCTGGAAATGCAGATTAATTCAAATAAAATTCCTGGGCTTTATTGGCTCAATAAGGTATAGAAAACTTTCTTTCATGTACTATCTTTTAAAAGGCTCTTTTTGTGTACTTCTCTTGCTTCACATTTAAAACAAGATTATTCTACAAAATGAAACATTGTAGTGAGGAAAGTAGCAAGGCTTCCATACAATAATTTGTTGCTTAAGAATAACTACCATTAAAAAAATGCCAAGATCAAAGGAGCAAAAATATTGAAAAAAATTTGAGAATGCAAATTAAATAAATATTTGATGTATTTGATGTTATGTTTAAAATTAAATTTAATGTCAGTCTGAATTCTATAACTAACCCAACTTGATAATACCTTCTTGCAAAATGCCAAATACTTGAGATATGTAAGAGATTCAGGCAGAGCTAATAGGATCAGTTTCTCTGTGGCTAAAACTACATCTAGAATATTTACCTATGTTATAGTAAACTGTAGGGAAAGAAATTCAATATGTCTTTGTTTATTTTGTTTTATTCAACACCTGGCTATGAAATGCTACGCTACTGAATTGGAGGCTATATACAAAGACAAATGCTAAACCAAATAAACCATCAGAAATGTACATTTGCTACTACTTTTAATTTCAATTTGTTCTTCATTTTCAGCTTTCTTCCTATTTCTTGATTTTGTTTTCTCTGCAATTCAGTGATGTTTATGCACAATTGTACTTTTTTTTCCCAATTGCAGAAAGATAAAATGTTCCAGATCCCTTGGAAACATGCAGCTAAGCATGGGTGGGAACTGGAAAAAGATGCCTGCCTGTTCAAAAACTGGGCTGTTCATACTGGTATGTGCTGTTTTGTCCTGGTGATTGTGAAACATTTCTAGAGATTTTCTAGAGACTGAAATGGTTACTGTATTTGAAGAAGGAATCATATTAACACTAGCCAAAGGGATCCCTTTTCCTTGCCCTGCCTCTTTAGGCAAAGTGTTTGTGGTTTCTTCTTAATTAGTATTAGTTCTTCGTCAGTATACTAATAGGAGTTGCATGCTGTAAAAGGTTCAGGTTTCAGAATGCAACAGAGCACAAAGGTGGAGCCTTCTTAAAACATGCAACAGTTTTTAAGCTTGCATGAAAGTCTGACAAGCAGATCTTGTTCCTGGACATTCCAAAACAACTCCTCTTAAATAGTTTTTGAAGCATGTAGAACCCCAGCATTTACTAGTTAAAACAACTGGAATGACTCTATATTTATCTTGGAACTAGTTGATAATATGTTCAGGCATATTTGTAGCATGCAAAAGCCCATGAGTTTGTGCCATTGGACAATATTTCCATGTCAGAGTTATAAAGTTCCTAAGAGTTTTGATCATCAGTCTACATGAATGGCTGATGAGAGAAAAATAGGAATCTTTTTCCAAGTCTTATTACTTGGGAGATAAGGATGGGCTGGTCATTCTCTGTATGTATGTATCTTATCTATGTACAGTATAGCACTGTACTATGGAGTGGATTTCTGGATTTGCTAGTCAATACTACATTGGCATGTCAACAAAATTTCTCTTTGCAATGAGCAATTCAATGTGAAGTGTTCTTGAATCTCCCTTAATATGAATGTTGTTACAGAAAAGTGATAATATTACAACTGCCTTTTGAGACTTTCTGTGTTTTTCTACCTCTTCCCCCTTGATTTTTGGTAACCAAAAATGGCTCTTTTATGTTGAAAAAGTTTGTCTGGTATAAATTTCAAAATTTATGTATTTATTTACTGTTACTCTAAATTGCAAATATAACAACACAATAAGGCCACCTTTGTGCCATTTTACAAGTCATAATTCACTAGCATAAGATGTTTAATAGGAATAGGTAGATATAGCTAGTCATATTTGTCAGCTAGTCATACATTGGCATCAGTGGGCTTACTTGGTGATATCTAACTTCCGAGTTCAGTTGATACCTTCAGTAACTAAAGTTTTGTTATCAACAGTATGTTTATATGTCTGAATTACACTGCACTGCACAGACTGAAAAGAGCCAATGTCAAGGACACAGAAGTGACAGTGGTTTCCTCTCAGGACCTTAGCGTGACATGCCAGGATCCTGCTGGCTGGATGTGGCTTTTGCATACCTAGATTTATGCCATCTGTCTTTTTACAGGGAGATACAAAGAAGGTGATGTAGAACCTGATCCAAAAACATGGAAGGCAAATTTCCGTTGTGCCATGAATTCATTGCCTGACATTCAAGAAGTGAAGGATCAAAGCATTAGCAAAGGACCCAGTGCTGTTCGAGTCTATAAGATGCTGAAACCCACAGTAAAAGCAGAGAAAAAAGGTATTGCTTAAAACCTATGAAGGATGGCTATTATTCCCAATACACTTTGGTTCCAGTGTTACATAAAAGGCAGTGTTACATAAAAGCTTGTCAGTTTTAGAGCAACAACTGAAATCGATAGGAAAAATTTCCAAGAATGGCTATGGCTTTGTGGCCAACAGAATTGCACTATTGCAAACTTAGAGAAAAAAAATATTGTAAGATGTATAATGAAGTTGCATTGTCTGTCACCCACACTCTCTTAAAATGTGTTTAGTCTAAGCCTGTGTTTTTGTTTTGTTTTTTTCAAACAGACAAAAAGTCAAGGTCTCCAAAAAGCAAGAGCCCAAGAAAGGTATGTGTTTAAAAGATTTGTATGGCTACCTACTGAAAAACACTACTCTGGTTAACTGGCCACAACAATAATATCCAGAACTATAAAAATAATAAAATGTATCATGAAAAATAAAACGTATCATAAAAAATATAAACTATGTAAAACCATACATACAACACATGTCTTTTCTTCAATAGCTTAAGTAAAACATGCATGTGAAATATTAAAAAGGCACAGATTTGTGGGTATTTGCAGGTCAGATGTCAAGATGTTCAAGGCAACTGGTCCAACCATGATCAAAATTATGCCTGTCATCTTGTAGATCTGAACCTTGCTCTTCCCCCAAAGATGCCACTGTCCAGCTTTCATGCAGAGGAGGTGCTTCCTATCTCTTCATCCATTGAAAATCTTCCTACTGAGAATAAGTTAGTGTTAGTGGAAGAGACAAGAAGATGGCCACTGGCAGAAATCATTCCTGTTGAAGGAAATGCACGTAGTTCTCTATTTACAACCATTCACTTTCAAAGTGAACTTTCAAAGTTCCAATGGTGCTGAAAAAAAAAGTGATAGATGACTATTTTTCATGCTTAAAATGGTTGCAGTATCTCTGGGGTCATGCGTTCAAAATTCAGACACTTGGCAACTTGGCATGTATTTATGGCAGTTGCAGCTTCCCTTTTGTGACTTTCTGAAAAGCAAAGTCAACATGGAATCAAGATGCACTTAACAACCCTGTTAGTAACAACTGCAGTGAAGCACTGCAAGAAAGTTTGTAAAAGTCATTTAACAATTGACTTTTGACACAGCACTGGAAATTCTGGCCTTAATTGTAAGTTGAGGACTACCTGTAGAGAAGCATTTTGGGACTCAGTTGACATATTTTTTTAGTTTCTTGACCACTTTTTATCTAATTCTAAAAAAAAAAGTCTTCCATCTTCTGCCTAATTATTGCCGGGGTTGAATCTTTCAAAATAAAAATCTATTGGGCTCCCAGCTTGCTCAGCTGTCCTCATATGCCTTGACAATTGCCATCTAAAGGCCATTTCCTTGCATGAAAATGATTCTTAAGCAAGAAAAGAAAAGCGGAAACAATTTATTTCTCCTGAAAACTGTGCAGAAATACTTCCCAATGGGATAATACTGATTACAGCAAAATAAATACATTCACACATCTTGACCTTAAAACCCCAAGCCCAGCCCCTGGTCCATGGACCACTGCATGTCAAAAACTGGTGAAACAAGTGAAAGCCCCCATCTGTAGGATACGGGCAGCACGCGAAGCCCCCTCCGGTCTGCGGAAAAACGTTTTTCCACAGAACTGGTCCCTGATGCCTAAAAGGTTGAGAGCCACTTAAAAGTAATAAAATTGACATTTTGCCATAATCGGATCCTTCATCTTTTGCAGGCAGTGGAGGATATTAAGGAAGAAGAGACGGTTGAAGCAACAAACAGCATTCAGTTGCCTGATGACCACAGTGGCTATGTGCTTCCTGGCTATCCATCAGAGGACATGGAAGTGGGGAGCACATTTGGTAAGAAACCATTTTAATCAGTTGTGTGGGTCTCACAAGGAAAAGCCGGGCCTGCTGAGTCCATTTTTCAGCTTGCTTGAGTAATGAAAATATTTTAAGGAATGGAGACATTTTTTTCTTTGTTTATTCTATACTGATAAATTCCCAACAAACTATTGGAGAACTTCTCAAAACTAAAGAAAAGGGAAAGGCTGGGTTTATATGAGCAGCTGAAATGGGGTTGATTAGGTTTGTGGCCGAGTATGTTGTAGGAGCTCAGACATTGAATTAGCATTTGTGTGATGTTGTGATCATCGGCTAAAGCTACAATATCAGTTATTTGTCTGGGCGTAGCACCTCATGTTTTGTTCATCCTGGCTGTGTGTGTGTGCTGTCAATCATTTTGTTTGTGTGAAATGAAATGGCTTCTTTAGTTCATAGGACAATCTTAGGGGGGAAAATTCTCTTGCATTATAAATCACATGCTTTCAATGGACATTTTTTAGGTCTCTCCTGTGACATGAACAATGGTATCTGGAGAAATTGCCCAATGGATGTTGCCACCCCTGACAGCACAAGCAACATATACAGACTTCAAGTTTCACCCGCCTATTCTTCTTCGGAAGGTTAGTATTTAATTGTTCAGAACCAGCTGATTGATCATAATTGGACTGAGGAACAGAACCAAGATAATGGCAGGGTTCAGGTCAACTGCCCACATGGATTGGACATTAAGAATCCCATAATCTCTTATATTAAGGGATTAGATTATTAGGTTAGATTATCAGGGGGCTGCAGTGGCTGACATGGTAACTCTGCTGAGGTCGGTAGCTTGGCTGCTCAATTCCTGTGAGTGAATAAACCATGTAGGGGCAGGAAAGGAGCTCCCCCCAATTGCCTACTGGCATTCAAGCTTGCCAATGGGCAACATAATAATACCGCCCGAAAAAAATCCTTTCATAGAGGCAGCCAGCCCCTTTGGTCATCCCTGGCTAATACGTGCCATACACTAACACAAAATTTGAAAAATACAATTTTCAGCTCCTTGGAGCTGAGATTCAGAATAAGGAAAGGTTGTTTAGGTTGTCTGTCTACACCGTATTTGCAAAAAGTCAACACTTCCTATGTAGCCTTATATTGGATGCATTCTTGGTTAGAAATAGGTTTTATGGGAATGATGTAATGATGCAAAAGTGGTTTTTTTTAAAAAAAATAGTTTACTATAGGCCTGACCCAGTGAAAGTTAAGCCCTTGTAAATCTCATTAATTTTATTAAGAGAATGGAAATATGTATCTTAAATCTCTCCTGTTGAAATATAGAGCTTATAAATACTTAATTACAACCTGCCTTTTACAGTAAAAGAATTCTAGATATTAAGCCAGTGTGAACCTAAGGCAAGCATTACTTGTATGAGCAATTAATTAGCCAATGCTCTATTTTAATTTTGTCATTGACTAGAAAGGTGTTATTGTTGATAACTGGAAAATAAACATATAGTAAAAAAAGAATTCTGAGATTCATTGGGTACGTTTCTTTTCTCTTCCCCTTCCCTTACCTGATGGCTTCGTATAACCTCACAATAATGGATGAAGAGGAGGATATTCCACTGTATGATGTAAGAACCTCTCTCTTTTCAAATAACTTTGGCTTTGCAAATAACTTTGGCATTGGGACAATACATGAAGTCTAAGGGCAGTGTTCAAAGGGGTGGGTGGGCATGCAATGTGTACAAGAGTTCCCATTTGTCTTGGTTGAGAAGGGATACTTTAGGGCTGTTATCTGGCCTGGACATCATGTGACAATGTGAGTTTGACACCCCTGGTTTAGGATGTCTTTCTTTGCTTCTGAACCACATTAGATGGCAGGAATCCATGTAGCCTAGGAATGTGGCTGCAATCTTTGTTTTGTAAGCTACAATGTCTTTTTGCATTGAACAAGAAAGCAGTTCAGATTGTTGATCTCTTTTATCTTTCCTCTCTGACAGATCTTGAACAGCTCTGAGTGGCAACAAAGCAGCATTGGTGGAAAGGGGTTCCTGTTAAATGAAGCTGGAATTGGAAAAGGGTTCCTGTTTAATGAAGCTGGAATGCAGAGTCTCTGCCTTGACTTGACTTTACAAGAGCAAGATACTGCCTTTGATATACCAAAGCTAGGTATAAACATTTCACCTCGATCTTTGGATTATAGAAATGTCTTTATCTATTAGTGAATTATTGAATAACAAATCTCCATTGTCACGTGCAGATAGTCTTCGACTTATGACCACAATTGAGCCCAACGTTTCTGCTCATAACAAAGCATGGCAATTGGTAAACGAGTCACGTCCCATTTTATGACCTTATTGCCATGATTGTTAGTGAATCACTACAGTTGTTACGTGAATCATGAGATTATTAAACGAATTTGGCTAACCCCCATTGATGACAGTCCCAAGACTCCAGAGTAGCTGCAACGATTATAAATACATGCGGTTTGCCCCCGCAATTCAAATTTGATCACGTGATTGTGGGGAGGCTACAAATGGTCACAAGTGTGAGAACTGTTCATAACTCACTCTTTTTTCATTGTCATTGTAACTTTGGCAATTAAATGAATGGTTGTAAGTTGAGGACTATCTTTATAGGCCTTTCACTCTGATGGTTCTACTCACTTTAGGCCAGCTTTATAGAATCATACATTGTCTGTTGTCATAGTACCTGATTAATAACAGGAGTTCTGGAAGCTGTGTGTATGGAGGTAGTGCTGGTTGGAATTGTGATTATACTATATGGGTTAATTCCGTCTACTCATACTTAGTATTAGACCTCTGTTCACCTCTTCCAATTTAAAGAGAGCTCTGTTGGGGGAGGGAAGATCATCACACACATCAGTGGTGGAATTCCAAATCTTTTACTACCGGTTCTGTGGGCGTGGGGTGGGTCAGTGGTGGGTGTGGCAGGGGAAGGATACTGCAAAATCCCCAATCCCTCCCCACTCCTGGTGGAAGGATATTGCAAAATCTCCATTCCCACCCCACTGTGGGACCAGCCAGAGGTGGTATTTGCTGGTTCTCCAAACTACTCAAAATTTCCGCTACCGGTTCTCCAGAACCTGCTGGATTTCATCCCTGGGCAAAACCTCCCTTAATGTTTACTTAGCGACGGACATGTCGGGCTCCATTGGGATCATATGTTCAGGACTCCCCGTAGAGACCCTTTCCCCACCCTGCCGCCAATCCACCTCTCAAACCGGGCGGAGCTTGTACGAACCGTGGCGGGCGATCCAGCCGGGGTCACTGCTGCTTACAGGTCGAGAGTTTGCGGATCTTGCTGCTGGCGGAAGAGGCCTTGCGGGAAGGGTTGGAAGAGGCGCTGGCCCGCCGCTCGGCTTTCGTCTTGCTGACCAGCTGGCCGGACTCCGTCCCGTTCATGCAGACCGGTTTGGGCAGCCCCCTGGTGCAGCTTTGCCCGTTCTGCCTGGTCTCGCTAGGCACCTGCCCTGCAAGGCACAAAGAAGAGCTGCCTGTGATGACCTGGATCGAAGCCATCAACAAAGAAGCAGGAACTTAGAAACAAACAGTCTTTATTTTCAAAAACCCGATTGCCTTCTTTCTCTCACTGTTGGTTTACTTCCCAAAAACAAAGTGGATAATTGCCGAGACGAACTCTGACTGCAGTCCAAAGGTATCTCTGAGATAACACCGACAAAATTGGCTTAGGAAATCTTACCCAGGAAGACGAGGTCATCGAGAAGCTAGAACTGCAAAATTCAGCCTTTGATTCCAGCACTGCTAATCGCAACCTGGCTAGCTTTAAAGGTATCAGCTCAGCTGCGTCCCATTCCTCACTTCCTCCTGAGTAGACCTTTCTCTAACGCCCTCTTGTCCTTGCGTCTCTGTTTTGGATCAGGTGTGGGAGCTGCTCCCATTTCCTCCTCTGAACCTCCCCTCTCTGGCTCTGCTCCTAACTCACTGGATCCAGCCTGGGCCTGCTCTTCCCCATTCTTATCCCCAGCTCTAGCCTCCCCCTCAGTGCTCTCTGCCAGATGTTCCTCCTCGACCTCAGAGTCTGACATTGACAGAGGCATGACACTGTCCATGTCAGTACAGATAAAACTCAGGGAGGGGGCCCTGAGCATGTGCAGAAAGCTTTTTACTTTCCTCCTGAGTTGCCCTCTACTTGGAATTATTTCAAGAGGCCAGGAGCAAGGGAAGCGAAGTGCTGCTTTCAAGACCCAAATCTGGGCTCAATTCATTTTCAAAATATGAGATGATTTATTGGAGAGAATGACATTATTTCAATGAGTGAAACGGGACACTCAACATTTATATAAAAAAAGAAATATTTTCTCCTCTCACTATACAAGTAGCAGTCCAAACCTTTGAATTAGCCTTGAATTTCTGAACTATTCATTTCCCTACTCCTGATGCCATCCTGCTAAGATATCTAAGTCTCTGTGCAGTGATTTTATACTGAGCTTTTTTTCACAGCCGTACAATATTCTGGTGTTGTGTACGTATATGAAAGCTTATGATTTATAGGCTGAACCAAACACTTGTTAAATAGTGTATTTTTTTATTTAATAAGTTAAATATGTTGATTATATAATCAGTTATTTGGAAATACAAAGATTAGGGGCAATGGCTACTTTTAATCTTCCTCCCTCAAGCGTTTCCCTGCCTGGGAAAACTACTAT